>JASFAX010002591.1:0-45395 GCA_030737875.1 Allium sativum
GCAAATCTCAAAGCCTTCTTATGTGGTGTATTGACTAATTCCATACCAAATCTTGCTAACTGGTTAAACTTGTTAACGTACTCCTTCACAGACAAACTCCCTTGTTTCAAAGCCAAGAACCTCTCCATGTATAAACTCTCCTCCGCTTATGAAATAAAATTCAATTCGAATCTTTATCAGAAGTCTATCCACGTCTCCACTGGGCGTCCTCCATTAGTTACTTCCCACCAAAAGGCAGCTTCATCCTTCATCAACCGAGCAGCTAGCTGAACCTTCCTTCCATCGTCTATCTCAAAGATACCAAACAAGTCCTCCACTTCCTTGAGCCAATTCCAAGCCTCAACAAACGTCTCAGTTCCATAAAACGGCTTTCCGCCCATCGCACATAAGTCTTTGCATAGCTAAGAAAAAGCGTCTATACGGAGAGGAGGAGGAGGAGCGGCTGCAGCTGGAGGAGGAGGAACGTCTGCTGGGCCTACGGCCGTAGCCTTAGCCTCCAGATGCCTTCGGAACCATCCCGGTATTTCTATTCCCTCTGGAAGATTAAGATCCCCAGACATGCTGAAATGAAAGAAAAAGAGATTCAAAACAGAGAATCTAAAGATAGACATATGGCTTTTGGGGATTATGTTTTTCATAATAAACCTTTCTCTTGAAAACACCTTCTTTTAAACATGTTTTTGAAAATACTTTTTCTAAAAATGCTTTTGAAAACGGTTTTTCAAAATCTTTTATATGTTCTGGTAACCTTCAGCTCTGATACCACGTGTAACACCCCACGTCTATTAATGTTACTCACTAAGGGAATGCATTAACTTTCATGGAGTATTATAAGAGTATAGAACAGAATATCACAAGGCAGATATATAAAATGGTATTTAAGAAAATTCAAATTTATTCATTGCAACGGAAAAGCAAAACATGTTTGGTTACAACATCAAAACCACATACTAGAGCCAAGTACACAAGTATCCATCTTGTACAAAATTATTATTAGAGTACATAAAAGTAAAACCATAATCCCACTCCAAATAGCCATAACGAAAAAGAGATAAAGTTGAGCATTACTTTCAATGCTTCCAAGCACTTCAAGAAGAAAGAAATCCAAGTCAAGCTCCACTAGTCCCACCCTGAGGACCTGGGGGCGGGGGAAGGAAGAGAAGAGGCAAAACAAAAAGGGGTCAGACATACGTCTGGCGAGTCCAGTGACTTTAACAATATAATCAGTAAAGTAACAGGATAAGAACATAAACTGGATATAAGAGATGACTGTAACATAAGAAGATATAACAAGGTAAACAAGATGAACAAGATGTAACGTTGATTGCGCTTCTAATCACTATAAGATAATTCCTACACCGCACCAATGCTAGTTCCATATTGAAAGTTGATCCCTCTTACTAAATATAATAATAATAATAATAATAATAATAATAATAATAATAATGGTAGTTTCGTGTACTCCTAGCTGCTGTCATAGGTGCCGCCTTCTCATATCTCCACTAGTTGTACCCATTACCCTCCCCATTCGATTGGCTCCCTAACTCGTACATACTCGTGTTGGTCCCATAGTAGGGTGTACCACTCCCTAAAGTGGAAACCCGATACTACTTAAACGCACGGCTTATACCTACACGATGCAACATCGTCTTACCTACTAGCCTGGACCCACGCACGCACATGACTCCGTTGGACTTGCACTGCCATCGCTAACTCTTTATTGACCTCTCACAATCAACCCAGTAAGTGTGTCCCATCCTCGATCTAGTTCGAGCTCACATAGATACTAAATGGGTTACTGGCTGAAAACGGTCCACCCACTTGAGGCAAGCTTCCCTCCTATGCTTGCTCCCCATTAGGATTTCTCACTTAACCCCTTATTTTATTCCCATGTTTTCTTACATGTCTCATCTTGGTTAAGTGCCTTGATTATGTTTCACATGTTACCCATGTCACCCACTTAACCCTTTATCATCCCCATGTCTAATCACATGTCTTATCTTGGTTAAGTGTTCATTAATTTATTGTAACCATAATCTTGTAAGACCTCTCACGTTATATTGTCATTTTGCGGTTGTTCGATATGCCGGGCGGTTCTGGGCAGTCTTATACTGCAAACCGCATCTTACCTCGTGTCTTTGAATTATTACGCATCTAATTTCTGCCTTTGACCTCTCACATTAGATTACAAAATTGGGGTCGCTAGATGTGCCGGGCGGTTCCGGGAAGGCTTATACCGCAATTCGAATCTAACCTCGTGTTTAGGTGTTCACTATCACCTTCTTGATTCAAGTCCCAGTTTTAAATCTTGGATTAAAATATACTTCAATTACCCATAATTTTCAATCTAAATTATGTTTATAATTTTAATCCAAATTAGGTCTATAATCTTATGTATACATGTTATGCCAAATTACGCTCAAATTAATTTGCATTCATTGTTATTAACAATTTATGCCAAACCTCACATATACAAATTATATCTAATTATGCCTAATCCAACTTATGCCAAATCTCATGTATACAATTTATACACAATTATGCTGAAATTGATTTTTGCCAATAATATCATTTTATTTCCAATTTCCCCAAACTTTTACCAATGATTCAAACATTATTCATACGCAAATCTCAACGCAATATGTTAGGCTCGAAGTTAGCCTAATCTCATAAAAGAAAGGAAAAGAAGAAAGGTAGCATCAAAACTGGCATAAAAGAGGCATATGAAACATGAACTAGCATAGAACAGTAAAATAGATCCAATTAGGCATATGATAACAGTAATTTGGGTATGAATCTGAAAGGTAAGAATCTACAAAACTTGATATGACTCGTCTTACTTACAGGCATGATCATTAAATTCAATTACAATCCTATCACAATTACTTTTTAATTATATGTGAAAGTAACATAGAATCACAGCGACAGGATTAAGAAGAGAGAATAGATCTGAATCTGATTTCTGAATTTGATTAGTTAAACCGTTGTTGTAGAATTTGATTCTTATCTTCCAATTTGAATACTCTAATTATGATTTGCTTTGGAGAAGAGAGGCTAGTTTTAATTTAGATTAGAGCAGCATGGAGGCGCTATGGATTAGTGTAATGAAATTAGGGTTAGGTTTAGGTGTGTTTTTATAGATGTTTTAGGTGAATTAGGACCTTTAGATTAGATTATAGATCATCTGAACCATCTGACCAGAAAACACGTCATCCAGCCAATCCCCGAACGACACATCATCCGAGAACTCCCCAGAATTCTGTGCAGGTTTTGTCTCGGCATGGGCACACTTCCCACGTGTGCCAGTGCATTTTGTTCTGCCGCACTTCACAAGTGCGCCAGTTATCCCAGCCTGTTTTCTGCTTTTTCTGCTCAACTTCTATTGTCCATAACTTCTTCATACAATATCCGTTTTACGCAAACTTGGACTCTATCTCAAGCAAAATTCCAAGATGAACGCAATGGCATAACCCGTTTCACCTAATTCTTCTTTTAAAAATTAATTATTTTTTAATTATCTCTTATGTCATGTTTTAAAATTACGGGATGTTACAATGATGATCGTCCAAAGTGAGTAAAACTCACTAACTCTGCCAGTTTATATTTTTGTAAGGTTTTTAATAATTATAAATGATGGTTGACTGCTATGTGTTGATTGTTTGGATGAACTGCTGATTTATTGGTTGAAATTATAGGTAACGATAGATATATAAATCATTAACCAAATATTGATTCTGTTTATCAGAATATTTCATATTGAAATGAAATCGATGTTATTTCTATTGTTTAACATCTGTGGATGCAGGGAAACAAGTTGGAGGGATCCAACCGGATTCCTCAATATTTATAATACTGTTTATTTTCATGTATTATGATATATGATGTGATATAAAACCTGTGATTGATTATGATGACACTGGTCTGTTTAATTGGTATTTCAAATACCATAAGAAATACTTGAATGTAAAAAGGGATTGTTCAAAGAGTATTTTGAAAATGAAATATTTATAGGAAATAAATATGATACTATAAATGAAATATTTATAAGTGAAAAATAGGATATTATACATGAAATATTTATAGGAAACAAATAGGAATTTTAAAAAGGAATATTTATTAGGAAAATAAATATAATTATAAAAGGAAATATTTGGAAAATGAATAGAATTTTATAAAAAGAGAATTTTACATTAGGAAGGTTTAGACCCGTGCTTCGCACATGGGTGTAACATGATATTGATTTAAAGTAAATATTAAACAGAAATCTGTTTTAACAGATAAATTAAGGAGAATAATTTATAAATGATGTTTGTTAATTAAGGAAATATTTATCATTTTATAAATGTAATATATAAATTTGAATTTATATAGAGAAGTAAAATCGGCTTTAACACCGATAATTGAAATGGAATGTGAACATAGTAGTTATAAAGGAAATTTGCAATGAGATTATAAATGTTGGAAATGAAATAAAATTTGTATGAATAATTCTGCAAATAAAAATATAAATAGAATTTGGGTTTGAGATATTGTTTTTAAATACGAAATCAAACCGTTTTGATTATATAAAGAAATATTATTCACATTCTATGTGAAAAATTAGATTAAAGTAAATATTTTGAAAATAAAATATTATAAAGGAATTTGGGGTTTGAATAAGGAATTTAAATGGAATTACTAAAATTAGAAACTGACTAGAAATTAGTTGAGTTGAATGGCTTTCTGGGTATCGATCTGATGTTGGTTTCGGCCTTCGAGGTTTATGCTTGGGAAGTTGTTCTCTTACTAGTTTATTGTTAGAAACTGATAGAGGTGGGAAGATATTGATGCATGAATCAGAAATGGAAACGTTTTCCAAAGTTAATAACATGTATTTTCTAATTTTAGAAAATAAGGAATTTATGAATATATGGAAACAATTTATGGGAAACTGGGAAATGAAATGATGATTGATCGGTAAGATTTCCATTTGGAAATACGATCGTTATTTGTACACATATTTTCCTTGGATAGTTAAATAACCGACTATCAAAGTTTTTGACCATTTCCGTTGTCAATACAGAGAAACCAGGATCATATATATTATCTGAAAACCACTCTGTATGGCATTAGCGTGGTGAATCAAATATGATGAAGATAATTGAAGACGGGGTTATGCGAGGGCTATTCAGAAAATCCTAGGTAGAAATTGCCTAAGATGGATTTACAAAATAGTGCCTTGGGCTTGTCTAGTCCCCGGACAACTTGAATAGACGAATGTTTGACAGAGTATATCTGGTAGATCGCGTAAGTTGATCGTTTCAAACGTATTTATGTTGGTGGTGGAGGAATTCGTTTCTATTAGCTGTATACCCATGGTATTTTTAGGGAAATCAATTTGTGATTTGGCGGGTATGACGATGTGGCATTCAAAGTAAATAAAGGTGTGATTTATGCGTTATGGCCTCTAGCCTCACAACCAGGAAATGGTATAAAATTGGGTAGGTTGCATGGCTAAGTGGTTAGCTGCCAATTAGGGTGTATTGTCACCTGATCTAGAGAAATTCCATTTACTTCTATAATCTATTTCGATGTTGTCCCTTTCGCGAAAGGTTGTTGATCCCAACCATTGGTGATAATACATTCGGTACACTCAAGCGAAATGAGTGACCGGTCATGTTTAGCCTGGGTTACAAGATGTTTTTGTTGAACCCGATGTATTCCTCTCTAGAGATACACTGTCGGAAGGTGGTCCTATACCTTGCCAGTTGGAATTCATTAATCAATAAGGGCCTGCAGTTTTTGATTATATATTATGTATGTGGAACATGAGATGAAAGCGTTCTGTTAGATGATTATTGTATTATGGTTGATAGACACTATTATAATATCAAAAGAATTTTGATATAAAGATTACTGTTTCTTTCAAAAGGATTTTTGAAATGTTAAATCAAGTGTTTTGGATTCTCATAAGGGAAAAACCCGTTTCGTGTTATACGACGTGGTCTTATGATATATCATTTATTTCTCAAACTATTTTAAATTGTTTACTCACACTAGTCCCATGACTGACCCAGAGTTTATTTTGTTTTCCCTAAAATTTTGGGTGCCCAATTCTGTATGGGCAGTCAAGTAGCCGGGATTTCACAGATACTGAGAGCTTGGAGCAGGAGGCTTCAGGATTATATAGCAATTGTTTGTTTACGTGTGTTGTAAATGTTGTACTTTGATAATGGTATGTATATTCAAGTACAGATTTGTATTTCAAAGTTATGTTATATAGTATATTTTATTCGTTCCGCTGTGAGACTTGTGTTTACTCTGATATTGTATATTCTTCTTCTTCTATTCTAATTTTCTATCTTATATATTCTCACCCTCTAACTTCTTTTTGTTAACTATCCGGTATTTCTGATGCTTGGATAATCGACACTGAGTTTATGTCGATTACCAAGGTAGTACATTCCTGGGTCGTTACACTGGTATCAGAGCTGATTGTTAAGTAATTACTTTGGCTCTGTGGCGTAACTCAGTAGAGATGAGGGTAGTAATGCCCTAGATAGAGTTTGAGTGTATATATATGAGCTTGTAGATTTTATAAAAATTGTTTTATATTACGGAGATTTATTGGTTGAGTTGTTTATGAGTTTTGATCGACCAGCTTGATCCATTGTATCAGTAGGGGTTTATAAACACTTGAATACGATGAACTGACACGGTAAGTTTTGAAAAGAGGGTAAACGAAATAATTTTACCTAAATTATATTTTTATATAAAGGATTTATATTTGAAGTATTATCGTATATTAGATGTGTTGGTTGTGATAATAATCAGATAAGATTATAATTGAAACAGTTATGTAAATAACCAATCAAAATTCGTTTAAGTATTACGAAATGAATAAAATCTGAATTTAAATCAGAATTAAAATTAAAATCCTGGAAACTTGGGAAAGGGGTTTGTAAATGGATTTGGATTAAATTATATGAGAATTTTAAAATCCTGGGAGATTCTAAATTGTTTCACAAGCATTGTGAATGGTATTTTGAAATATGTTTCAAAACGGAAGTGTTAAAATATGGGTTTTGAAAGTGATATAGTATTGAACTCACTTCAGTCGCTGGGAAATAATTCTGATGATGCTGGCCACATCATCAGTGTTCATTTTTGAGTTATAAGTGACAGATTACTACCAAGGATATTATTTTTAATTATTTTAGGAAAAACAAGTTTTTGAAATTCCAAAAGGAGAATATTTGATTTCTGAAAATGGTAAATGGTTTAAAACTCCCAAGTAGAGATTGTATGAGTTAAAAACAAATTAAACCAAAATTTGCAAAAGCAAATTGAAATTGAATTGAAACCCGATAAGTGGGAACTGAATTGAATAGAAAATATGGAGTAAAATAGGATTTGTGAGATAGGTACAGAAATAAAATCGGATGGGTAAGTTAAGAGTTTGGAATTTGATTTGGAACCGGGGTTGAGACGGAATTTGGCTTGGTTATAAGCAAATGATTGGGTTTGAGGATAAAAACTGATTGGAGTTTGATTGGGATGACCTTGGTATTTGCAGTATTGGTAACAGATGGAAAGGATATAATGATATACCCGACAAAAGGTACAAGTTTATTTATATACGAGTTTGGTGATTTATGAGCCGTTTGGCAAGCCTCTTAGCTGTTTGATTTTCTTTTGGATTGGAGAAGGCCTAGAGAGGCGAGTTGTAGTTGTACCGATTGAGCCGTACAAAGGAGATGCTGGCGATTTTTTTCGAAAATTTTGGTTGTTTGAAAATTTCAGAATTTTTGAAAATTTTTGTTAATAAAAATTAATTTATATTTAATTGAAATTAATTAGTTCCGTGAAACTGGAGTTAAGAAGTAAGCAAATAATTTTTAACCCAGTTAATAGGGTTTGTTTTCTACCTTAGCAATTTCTAGGACGAAATTATTTTAAGGGGGAAAGAATGTAAAGTCCCATATTTTTACGGTATGATAATTAATTTGTTTAATTATTTAAATAGTGATTTAGAGATTTAAATGGTTGTTTAATTAAATAATATTAAATGTTTAATTAATATAAATAATAGAATAATATATTTAATTTTCGAAATAGTCGGAAATAACTGAATTCACGATATTATGTGAACTAGATTGTTTATAAGATTTAATTCAGTTTATAATTTGATTTATAATAACGAATTTATTATTTAAACGAAATTTGACCGTATAATTGTAATATAATTCTAATCGAGCTCGAAATAGTGCAGCAGTTCGTAATCTGGCGATTTGAACTTCAATTGAATATACAAAATCCGTTTTAAGTCGGATTTCTGTGAAATAAGAAACGTTCGGATCTGGTGAAGTATATTTTTCTAATGGAAGAGAAAAATGGAGATTTCTCTTTATAGATTGTAAGTTATGTCCAAATCAAATTTTCAAATAGTCGCCATGGAATCGTTTATAAGCCGTAACAGTTATTTAATTTTAATTAAATATCGGTTTCGAATTTGGACAAATCATTTTAGACGTAGTTATAATTTAATATTTAGAATTTTTCTATAATTTTTATTTTGGAAAATAAGCCACTTTTTATTTGGAGCATTCTGCACCCTAAATTAGCATTTTGGGACTTCACAGAATAAGAGAACTAGTCTATATTATTATATTTTTGTGATCGTATCACATTGCTCGCTACAACGATACTTTTAGTTTTGTCGATAGCAATCCGTAAGTAAACAGAGTTTATGGGATGGATGTGCTATCTAACTAAGAAGTGAAGTTAGATTTTTTATTCATATCTCGGTTCACGTATACCCACTTTCCATGTTAATTTTATACGCATGAACCATTATATACATGTGGTGTGTAGTGTGTAATCGTTGGGTGCATAAGAGTGTGTGTGTGTGTGTTAAACGCGCATGTGCATGTACATGTGTTGGCACGTAGGGTGTTTTGAGGTCCGGAAATAAGCATGTGCGTGTATGCTTTTATTGATTTGCTCTGTCAGTACTTATGTTGAAATGAATCTAGTTTTTCCTTCTTTCTGTAAATCACAGCAGGATAAAAGTTATTTTATTTGAAGTAATATTACTATGTTTTGACAATAACTTCACTGTTTGAGTACTGTAACTGGTTTATACAACAAAACATATGGTTTGTTAAATCTAAAGCTAGTGTACAGACTTCGTCTACACGGTATAAGATATAACAAAGAAGAAACATCAAAAAGAAAACCGTCCAAGATAAAATCAATATATAAAATTATGGGTGATAAATAACATACAAACATAACAAATAAGTAATAAATAAATATACGTGTATCCTTCACCACTAAGGAAACGTACACGTAAGTTGTCACAACATACCCTCAATACTTTTGCAAGTAAATTGCATACCTAGCTAGTTAAAAACAAAAACTTATTCCTTAACAACTAAGTATTTTTTTTTTACTTATATATATATACTGCAAGCAATAGGCGCTATCTTCTCTCTTTTAGATAATATACTGAATCTTTTCAATAATAATAAAGAAAGTAATAAAAACTCCAATTGTCTTTGATTCACAAACCCCTAAGTGACGGTTCCGCGTTGTTTTAAGTGGAGTTAAAATTGATTGTTCTCGTGGAAACCGTCTAACACAGTGAATCTCGGACTCAAGTTTCCTCGTCACTGATTGCGTGGACTAGAGATGTGATGAGGGGGTCAACACGGTGGGTGTTGGCCGGTTGAGGCGAAGGCGCTACGAAGGTTGACCTGAAGGTGGTTGAATCTGAATCGGTGGGGGAAGTAGTGGAGGACACGAAGTGGAAGGGTAAGGTGATTTCTTTTTTAGAATAGCAAAGGAAGGGAGGAGTTGTATGGGGGTAGTAAAGTGAAACGTAAGCAACAAAAAAATAAAAAGGGAAAGGGAAGTTAACACATGAACTTGAATAAAAAGAAGAAGGTGGTGATTTCTGTTTTGAAATATAATGGTGTATGAAGGAAATACAAGGCTTTTGGGATGGTGTTAACAGTGGAAGGGTATCAGCTCTGGAGCTGGAAGTACAATAGAAGAAAACGCTACAGTTTTGGAGTGTATCAGGAAATGATGGGCTGACGTAGGATGAAAAGGTTACGACAAGGGGGTGGTTCCTGCGTTGACATTACCTGGAGAAGTTGTTTTTGTGATGGAGTGTGGAATGGGAAGATGACACTCTAGTGTTAGTTGTGGCTTTTAAAACGTGGATAGGCCAAGAGGACAACTTAAGGCCCGAATGAATTTACATAACTTTATATAATTTTATATGATAAATTCTATAATAAATACATACAACTTGTTAACTACATAATTTTTCCACACGTTATCAGAATTTCGCAAATGTGGGTCCTTTG
Source organism: Allium sativum (assembly GCA_030737875.1). NCBI lineage: Eukaryota > Viridiplantae > Streptophyta > Magnoliopsida > Asparagales > Amaryllidaceae > Allium > Allium sativum. Next base: position 10,356 of record JASFAX010002591.1, read on the forward strand.
GGATCGTATGGACGACGTCTACGCAATGGAACTGTCTAGGAGAGAATTGGAGCTCGTTACAATTTATAGCGAAATAAATTGTCTGTCTGAATCAACCGACAGTTATCGTTATTTAACGATGATCGCCCAAAGTGAGTAAAACTCACTAACTTTGCCAGTTTATATTTTTATAACATATTTTTAGAATTATAAATGATGGTTGATTGATATGTGTTGATTGCTATGTGTTGATTTCTATGTGTTGATTGTTTGGATGAACTGCTGATTTATTGGTTGAAATTATAGATAATGATATATATATATAAATCGTTAATCAAATATTGATTCTATCTATCAGAATATTTCATATTGAAATGAAATCGATGTTATTTAAATTGTTAAACATCTGTGGATGCAAAGAAACAGGTTGGAGGGATCCAACTGGATTCCCCAATATTTATAATACTATTTGTTCTATTGTATTGTGACATATGATGTTATATAAAACTTATGATTGATTATGATGACATTGGTCTGTTTAATTGGTATTTTAAATACCATAAGAAATACTGGAATGTAAAAAGGAAATTTTCAAAGTGTATTTTGAAAATGAAATATTTATAGGAAATAAATATGATACTATAAATTAAATATTTATAAGAGATAAATAGGATATTATACATGAAATATTTATAGGAAACAAATAGGAATTTTAAAAAGGAATATTTATTTGGAAAATAAATATAATTATAAAAGGGAATATTTGGAAAATGAATAGAATTTTACAAAAAGAGAATTTTACATTAGGGAGGCTTAGGCCCGTGCTTCGCACACGGGCGTAACATGATATTGATTTAAAGTAAATATTAAATAGAAATCTGTTTTAACAGATAAATTAAGGAGAATAATTTATAAACGATGTTTATAAATTAAGGAAATATGTATCATTTGAGAAATTGAATATATAAATTTGAATCTATATAGAGAAGTAAAATAGGTTTTAACACCGATAATTGAAATGGAATGTGAACGTAGTAGTTATAAAGGAAATTTGCAATGAGATTATAAATGTTGGAAATGAAAAAAGATTTGTATGAATAATTCTGCAAATAAAAATATAAATAGAATTTGGGTCTGAGATATTGTTTTTAAATACAAAATCAAACTGTTTTGATTGTATAAAGAAATATTATTCACATTCTATGTGAAAAAATTGATTAAAGTAAATATTTTGCAAATTGCATATTATAAAGGAATTTGGGGTTTGAATTAGGAATTTAAATGGAATTACTGAAATTAGAAACTAACTAGAAATTAGTTTAGTTGAAAGGCTTTCTGGGTATCGATCTGATGTTGGTTTCGGCCTTCGGGGTTTATGCTTGCGAAGTTGTTCTCTTACTAGTTTACCGTTAAAGACTAATAGAGGTGGGTAGATATTGATGCGCGAATCAGAAACGGAAACGTTTTCCAAAGTTAATAACGTACATTTTCTAATTTTAGAAAATAAGGAATTTATGAATATATGGAACTGATAAATAGGAAACTAGGAAATGAAATGATGATTGATCGGTAAGATTTCTATTTGGAAATACGACCGTTGTTCGTACACATGTTTTCCTTTGATAGTTAAATAATCGACTATCAAAGTTTTTGACCATTTCCATTGTCAATACTGAGAGACCGGGATCAGATATATTATCAGAAAACCACTCCGTATTGCATTAGCATGGTGAATCAAATATAATGAAGATAACTGAAGACGGGGTTATGCAATGGTTGTTCAGAAAATCCTAGGTAGAAATTGCCTAAGATGGATTTACAGAATAGTGCCTTCGGGTGGTCCAGTCCCAAGACAACTTGATGGACGAATGTCTGACAGAGTATATCTGGTAGATCGCGTAAGTTGATCGTTTCAAACGTATTTACGTTGGTAGAGGAGGAATTCGTTTCTCTTAGCTATATACCCATGGTATTTTTGGGGAAATCAATTTGTGATTTGGCGGGTATGACGATGTCGAATTCAAAGTAAATAAATGTGTGATCTATACGTTATGGCCTCTAGCCTCACAACCAGGAAATGGTATAAAATCGGGTAGGTAGCGTAGCTAAGTGGTTAGCTTCCAATTAGGGTGTATTGTCACCTAATCTAGAGAAATTCCATTTACTTCTATAATCTATTTCGATGTTGTCCCTTTCGGGAAAGGGTTGTTGATCCCAACTATTTGTGATAATACATTCGATACACTCAAGCGAAATGGGTGACCGGTCATGTTTAGCTTGGGTTACAAGATGTTCTTGTTGAACCGGGTGTATTCCTCTTTAGAGATACACTGTCGGAAGGTAGTCCTATACCTTTCCAGTTGGAATTCATTTACCAATAAGCGCCTGCCGTTTTTGATTATATATTATGTATGTTAAACGTGAGATGAAAGTGTTCTGCTAGATGATTATTATATTGTGGTTGATAGACACTATTATGATATCAAAAAAAATTTGATCTAAAGATTATCGTTTCTTTCAAAAGGATTTTTGAAATGTTAAATCATGTTTTGGATTCTCATAAGGGAAAAACTCGTTCCGTGTTATAGGCGTGGTCTTATGAGATATCGTTTATTTTCTGTTTTAAATTGTTTACTCACACTAGTCCCATGACTGACCCAGAGTTTATTTTGTTTTCCCTAAACTCTTGGGTGCCCAATTTTGTATAGGCAGTCAAGTAGCCGGTATTTTACAGATACTGAGAGCTTGGAGCAGGAGTCTTCAGGATTATATAGCAATTGTTTGTTTCCGTTGTGTTGTAAGTGTTGTACTTTGATAATGATATGTATATTCAAGTACAAATTTGTATTTCAAAATTATTTTATATAGTATATTTTATTTGTTCCACTGTGAGATTCATGTTTACTCTGATATTGTATTTTCTTCTTCTTCTTCTGTTCTAATTTTCTATCTTATATATTCTCACCCTCTAACTTCTTTCTATTAACTATCCGGTATTTCCGATGCTTGGATAATCGACATAGGGTTTATGTCGATTACCAAGGTCGCAAATTCCCGGGTCGTTACAGTAACGCATAGCCGCGACTACCGCCCACCCCAGACAATACTCCCAAAAATCAAAGGCGCCAATTAATCACAAAGTAATAAATATGGTATCGAAGGAGCATGTCTGCTAAGAGGAGCTAGCTCACATTAACCTGGGTATGGCTCCTGTTTTAGTCATTTTAATTATGACCCGAAGGTCAAGGCTAACCATCATCGTTCTCTTTCTTCAAATCCATCAATCATCTCCAAATCCATCCTACTTCATTCTGGAACGCCACCGTGTACACAGTTGTTAAAGTGGTTTTAGGTATTGGCAGAGGGATTGACAATATCCGATCCCGGTCTCTTTAACAACCAAATGTTTACATTTTTCACACCGATCGATTCATTTACATTTCAAAGATATTCATCCTTTATAGCAAAATATCATATTTTTGCTTTAAACACATTTCAATAGTCACGACATAAAGTTATTCATATAAAAATCTCCATTTAAACCAACTTAAGAATCTTGAAACAATTCAACTTTAAAATAAATTGGGTATTAAAATAGTTAATATATATTTAAAATAATTTAGATACATAATTGAAATAGTTTGAAAATAAATAATTTTTATATAAAATAGAAATTTCAGATTTAGTAAAATCTATAGTTAAAATATTAAAATAGTTTATAAAATAAATAGTTAACTGTTACTATGTTTTATTTAAAATAAGTAATAAAATAAAATAGTTATAAGATAAATAGTTTATAAAGAAAGTAATTATTATAAAATACTTTACAAAATGGTTTAAAATGCTATAGTTGGAATTAGAATCATTTCAGATTTAACCAAACTAGAAATCATATTCCAGTTTCAAATTGATTCGACTAAATTTGGATATCTTAACTAAAAAAGATTCAACTTACCATTTATATTTCAATTCGATTCAATAGTTCGATTCAAACAATTTGATTTAATCATTCGATTCAAATAATTGAATCTCAATTATAATTCTCACATTGAATTATTCGTTTATAAAAAATCTCGAGTTCACAATTCAGTTACTTCTTTAAATCAAGTTAATTTAAAATAAATATCAAAGATGGATAAACAATTCAATTTTGACATATTTAATTCATATTCAGTTCAGTTTTTAACTTCAGTTATCCACATTTACGAATTCTTTAAATTTTATTTTTAAATTTAAGAGCTCAATGTTCAAATTTAAAGAAATCGATTAATAATATGATTTATTTTGTCTTTAAAACAATATTCCAAAATTCAAGGTTAAAAACAATTTTCATTTAATCAATCGGTGTCCGTATATAATTTTCTATCCTATGGCCAAGTATACATAAAATTTAATTCTAGTAGTTTGGGAAAGGATATATATCATTTCAATCGAAATTAGGGTTATAGGTATTTATCATTTCAACCTACTTTCCTAATTCATTATAATGATTCATCCCAAGTTTATCAAATTCCCATAACTTCTAGGTTAAATGTTTGGGATTAATCAATACGAACAATGGTTATATATAATCAAGGTGAATGACGGGTAACTTCATGCAATTAAACATCAAGATGTCAAACATATTAAATTCATGCCATACATCATATCAATGTATTCAAACAGTTCAGTATTAAATTTAGTAGTTATCATCTGTCATGTTTTTAAACTGGCAATTAAATGTCAAATTTTAGTTTAACTATAAAATTAAATCTAACAGTCAAATTTAACTACTCTATCAATGCAAATAAATTTAAATATGCAATTTAAATTACCAAAAATGAATCAGTACAATCATATCCTGACATGATATTAATTTAACTAATACTAGAATACTTTAGTTAGGCGTGAGTGGGTTTAACCACTCACCTTTTGATTTCGAATTCGGTTGAAATCCAAATTTTAGCCTAAAAATTAACAGCCTCGGAATCAGTCCGCGACAGCTTTTGTTGTCCGGAATTTCGATACGATCCCAACAGATCCAACCGTGCGTCAAACTGAGTTCGTATGGAAAAGTTATATGAGTTAAACATTTGAATTTAAAAAATTAAAATAAAATATAACTATCTCGCCATACAGGAGTCGCTACGTCAGCACCATAAATCCATCTTCTCCATCGTGCGCGCATTTCATTCTTGTTCCAGAAAACCCATCAACTCGTTCAAATGTTTTAATGTCGCGCTTCCCAGAGACATCCGGCCGATGATCGGCCTTCTCCACCAGAATCGCCATCACGGCCTCTACCAACGTTCTTGTTCCAGTCCCCTACGGCGGTGCCTCCAGCGCTCAATCACCCTAGAAGCTCGTGCCATACATCAACCAAATTCTGGTGATTTGAGAAACAAAACCGTATGCATCTAAAGCTCTCGCAAAGATCTTTGATTTTGCTTCTGGAATTTTCTGATTTCGATGAAAGGATTGAGAGAATTTAAAGGAGAAAGATCAAAAAAAATCGGCCATTGGAAATAATAGGAGGCGACTATAGAAACAAGGGTATCTGAGTTATTATTTTAATAATATTTCTCATTTTAGGTGTATTTAAGCCAAAATTCGGACTGAGTCCAAATCAGGCCCGCTTATTGCCTAACAATATGTTTTGATGCCTTTTGAACGCAATGGAATAGGTTTCAAAGTTCAATTCCAAAATCTCTAGCAGTTTCTTCTAAAACTAGACTATTAAACTAAATTATACACACAAATTTCTACACGATTTAAATTATTACGATCAAATGATAATTCTGAAGGGCATGAAATTTAAAAAAATCAAGAAATAAAAATTCCATAATCTCATAAACATGTTATGCGATTATGAGATGAAAATTCTCACAAGCAATCATGGTAACTCTTTATCGACGTTTTTTTTTAATAATTCTTGGATATGGATGATTCACCTGTCTAATATTGTTTAATCTTACTTGAAGTGTGTTTATATGGGTAATGACATTTTTACAAGCATTTTGTGAAATTCTATCTTATATGATATTTGGAACCATTGAATTAATTTTATTACATTTGTACCTTATTATGTATAGAGTTTCATATGTTTATTGACATTGGATTTAGATACGTCTTACCCACTTATTGTTTATATATTACTCGTGTCTATCTAAGACATTTCAAGCCTGGGAAGGAAGAGACCATCTTGTATTTGGGCTAGAGGAGATTAGCTATTCAATATTATAAAATATCATTCTGTATTAGTTCTTAAATGTATATCAATGTGATATATACTGAAAATATTTTGTATATTGTATATCGCTATGTTTGACTCTATGATCTTTGGATTTAGTTAAATATTATGTATTATTTTAACCTCAAGGCACACACATTTATTTATTGTTATATGTTGATGCCATGTACATTTGTTGATGAGTTATATACGTTGTTAAAATATGTACTAGCATCAACATAAGGGAATATTAATGTGTGTACCACATATCGCCTTATTCCTTATATTATATGGTAATATTACATATTAATACTCATGGATAATATATGCATAGAAGTAGAGATGCTTCAGTTGACCTATGATTTCATCATCTTGTGCACTACAACTTGGTCTTATATATGATGTGGTAGCTTATTGGTGATCGTATAGATTAGCGATACTTTATTTCACAAATATTTAAGGTTGACCTTCTTTTTGTTGTCACTTTTATTATCAGTTGTAAGTTGACTTGGACAAGGGAATACTACTTGTTGAGGACGAGTTATAGAGCCATAGTTGTTAATGCCATAATTATAACGATCTGGTGCTTTTGGGATGTTCACATGTTATGCTTTATTCATTTTGAGATATGTTCATGGGATTTAATGTATTGTTAACATGAGGTATCATGGTATTGAATCTTCCGTGTATTTGATATGATATGCACATGGTCAATTCATGCCTATATTAACATTATATTTTTGTTTCTATTGTGAAATTTAGTGTGTTCGTAAATGTGATAGGTATTCAGTATGCTATTATTTTAAACGCCATCCTTAACAATACTTCATCCATGATACTTATGGAATTTGAGTGCTTTTATACATAGATAATGAGTGTCACAAATGGTGCATCATTGCATATGTTGAATTATTCTCTTCCCGTCTAAAAAGGAAAATAATCTTCCATTATCAATGAGAAGGAAGTTCGTTTAAATTATTGAGTATTTTTATCCTATATAAATTGCAAAGGCATTCAAGTGAAAAATAATCTAACTTTTTTATGGAGTAAGATAATGGGTGGAACATTATTATATCTAAAAGAATGTGTACATACATCTCTAACATTAAATAGTGGTTTATGATCTACTAGCAAATCATTGCATGGGTTATACACTCATAAATTTGAGTGGATATGCATGGAATTTCCAACCCGTGCTTTATGTATTTCACATGTTAACAATTTCATTCGGATACAACGTTTGAATTAGTAACCTTTAATTAATTGGATAATTGTTCTTATTATTAACATATAAAATTGTACGAGCTTGGTAAAATAAAGAAGGGTAATTTAAAAAAAACATTAACATACAGTTGAAGTGTAATGTCCCGCCCTTTTGCCCGATTCTCGCCGGTAATTAAACTAACTTAAATCATTCATAAATACGGATGGTTATACATACTAACATATTTAAACACAAGTAACAAAACTTTTTATTTCATTACAAAATATTTTACATCAGAGTTATAATGAATCAGAGTATATACAAACTCAGCGAATGCTAATAGCTCACAGCGGAAGAAGTAAATCTAAAACAAACTCTACCTCCAAATCTGAATCCAGCTCAGAAGACTAAATCTGCAAACTAAACTAGTAGCTGCCCGTGAAAAATTTATGGGCACCCAGAGTTTAGGTGGGAACAATAAACTCCAGGTCAGTCGTGGGACTAGTGCGAGAACTCAAAACAGTTATTATTTAGGGATTATTTTAAAGTTGGGAAAATTCACCGGACCATGCCGCTAACGTGAAACGGGTTTATTCCATGTGAATTCTCATGCATAGAAATCCGCAATGACTTTGGAAAATGAAGCTATCAGAAGCTCATCCCATATCACACAATGCAAGCGCACACCAGATGGACGAGTTTTGTCTTATGATAACCAAAAGTGCTTTAATATGTAAAATCCTCTCTTAATATTATCATTAGTGCGTAGTGTTGAAATCATTTCACAAATAAATATATTAATCTTAGCGAGCATAGTAACTATGCTCACATATATAGTTTACAAACAAAACGGAAGGCTCGTATTAGTTATTCTATTTTCCAATATGATGATTCCTGGCACAAAAGATCAATGGAGGACACAAAGCTAAGTGTCTCCTGGTTAACATCCAAACAACGAACACTGAATACAGAGCGCGAAAGTATATATCCCGATTTTCATCCAGACATCGGACACCGTATATACTTTATTTCCCCAGGTTTAGAGGTATATCTACCGCCGCAGCTTTCGATTTTCACTAGAGATTATGGATACAACCTAACCGCTAGTTTACCATCAATCTAGGATGTGAGGTTCGTCGATGTCACGATATACACAAAGCTATGCTTCAGTAAGCCTTGCTTTGATCATCACTAGCTCATTTCATAACTCGAGTATGCCACATTGACAATTCAGGACATGTCACTGATTTCTGTTAATACATAACCTCTAAGTTCATACGTCGTAGAGATGAGAATAATTTACTACCACAAATTCGCTATATATTAACAGAAATCAGTGCTACGCAGTTAAATTCAATGTCAGAAACACAATCCTTACGAGCCCGTTCTAGGTCTGAATGGAACAACAATTCGAAAATCTCCAAATATATTAAGATCTCATGCCACTTATAACCTCGTATCGGGTGATCAGCCCAATGAAACATCAACAGTCAATCTAAACAATTCGAAGATTCTTGGTCTTCACTTATCGACTTCCAAGTCTTCAATTTCTTTATAACGTCATATTATTACTTGGAATGGTTTTCGAAATATTCGATCCCGGTCTTTCCAAGTAATAGGCGCATTTTTAAAACAATAGTTATGGATTATTCCGGATTTCCAATTTAAATCTCCTTCCAAGGTGTTATCAATTTATTTGCAAGACAATTCGTTATAAATTTATTTACAAGACAAAGTTGGATTCATTCAAATCCCATAAATCCTATACCATTTTAACTCTTCTTAGAAATTTAATATTCAATTCCAATCTTATATTTCAAACCTAATTTGATATCCTTTTCACAAGTTTCCAAAGTTACCAAAGCTTAATTTGGTTTTAAATTCCATTCACGATAATTCTAACCATTGATATTTCAAATATAGTGTAGTTATCTTATTCGATATCAGTTCATAAACTCAAACAAAAATTTGATTTCCATAGCAACCTATAATCCTTCTTCTCATATCGAATATTCGATTAACACTAACCAACTCGTTGCTTTTCCATTTCACACTTCCAATATTCTACTTAGAATCGGTAATACTTAAATAGGTTTCACACGGAATGATTTTAAGCTTTTTCAAATCTTTTTAAAAAAATATTTAACGACTCTTTCTATAATTTAAACAATAATTCCTGGTTTAAAATCTTTAAAAACCAAATCATTTCAAGGAAAATTATAATAACACTAAAAGCGTTATCGAAAGCATTGAAAATGGCTATTTAGATCAAATAGCTTCAAAATTATTCAAATATTTCAAATCCCATCACTTTTAAATAATAAAATATGATTTATCATAAATTTCCCAAATTTTTAATAATTTATATAAGTCCGTTTTATTCGATTTTCCTTTACGGTCGCTGAATTGCACGTATATCGACCTTTTCCAGTTTTGTTTTAAACGTCACTTGAAAACCAAATGTTAGAATTTGAAATTTTCTATTCAAAAACTATTATTAATAGAATTCTAACATTTCTTGTTTTATGTCAATCCGAATTAAAACGTTCAAGTTATAGTCGTTTGAAAACTTTAATTGACATTAACGAACCGTCAGTACGCGACACGTTCAATTCAAGCTATTCAACGATTAAATTATAAACCACTCAAATCCTTTTAAAATATTATTAAATTTTCATAACTTAAATTTAAAAACCACATTCCAAATCTTTTCAAAATACTATTTTATATTCTCATTTAATCCCAAAACAACTTTATTCAAATCATCATTTTAAATTTCCAAATATTCGTTTCAAATTAAATTGAAAACATAAAGATAATATTTTTCACTTCTCGTTAAATTACTTATAATTCATCATAAAATTGTTTGCACCAAACCCATGTTGAATATATATTTCAAATCACTATTCGATCTAAATTTCAAAACTAGTTTATGAACATCGTTGATCATTTTAGATTTCCAAATAATTGAAATTTAATTCAAAACTAAATTTTTGTTTGCATACTAACCAAATTTTCTTACCAAATGAATTTCAACCCAAATTTTTTTATTGAAAATACTTTCACAACCACTTCATCTTTTGCGAAGATCATTGATCAACTTTACATGATTTTCCATACAGCTTGAAATTTGTTCCCATTCAAACTTGTTTTCCAACAATTATTTTATTTTTATACAACCGTTCATGGAAAGGAGAACTAAATAAATTTTCCGCAGAGTTCCATAACTACCGTGTGTGTGATGCAACTATAAACAAATCAAAAATCAACTGTGACACCCTACGTCTGTTAATGTCACCCATTAGGAGAATGCATTAAGTTTCGTGAAGCGTTATAGTAAACATATACAGAAACATTACAAGACAGATATAAAATAGCAGCGGAATTAAAAACTTTTATTAATCATAAGCATCGTGGTTCAAAACATCATATGTCTGAATTGCATAAAAACTAGTACATCATAAAAACTTCTGTCTTGTACTTAAAACATCAGAGTACCAAATAAAAGAAGCAAAATCCCCAAATAAAAACATAGCCATAGTAGCAAGGATAGGAGCTTGAGCAATGCATCTAAGCAGCTTCAGCAAATGATAGAATCCTTATCAAGCTTGAGTATTCCCTCCCTGAGAACCGGGGGGAACGGAAGAAAGACGAGGAAACAAAAAGGGTCAGACATAAAGTCTGGCGAGTCTAGATACTTTTAGCAAATAAATAAGTAAAAGTATCTTGACAGGCACATAAAGTGGATATGAAAGATAATATCACAAAAGGAAGGTATGACAAGGTGAACATGAGAGAGTGTATACGCTTCTCTAGTGATTACTCTGATTCTCTGCATCGATACTAGTATAACCAGAATGAGGTGATTCCAACACTACCAAATGGTAGACATAGGCATACGTCTAGATGTACCTTAATTATTACCCTAATCGATCGGCTCCTTACTCCGTAGATACCATGTGTCGGCCCCATAGTAGGAGGTATCACTTCCTAAAGTGGCAACCCTTCGTTGATATGCAAAAGCATATCTACAGGTGTCTCGGTCGTCTTGTCCCTCTCTGCCGGACCATGCACGCACATGGCCCCGGTCGGTTTGCGCCGTCCACACCGTCCTCCATGTTTGGATCTCTTACAATCAGCCCAGTAAGCATGTCCCAACTCCGACCTAGGACGGAGTACTCGTCTGATACTGTTCTATAGGTTACTAACTGAAATAGGTCCCCCACACAAGATGATAGAAGCTTTTCCCTTTGTCTCGTATCCTCACTAGGATTTCCACAGGTTATGCTTACTAACGGTGTCTTTAATTACATAACCCCATCATTTCCACAGATTATGCTTACCTAACGGTGTCTTTAATTACATAACCCCATCATTTCCACATGTTATGCTTAGCTAATGGTGTCTTTAATTACATAACCCCAATAGGTTAAGTTTGTGGGCCTATATATAAACATTACCCACCCTACCTAGATATATTTAACCTTCCCACTATTTCAACCAAGTTTACTTAACCCCTATTCAAGTTCATGTTCATACAATCCCTATGGATTCAACCAGGTTAAGTTTTCCAATTCATTACCATGTCCATTTATGGATATAATGTGCTAGAGCCCTCACATTAAGCCTGCCACTAGTGGATGCTGGATATGCTAGTCAGTTCCGGGCAGGCTTCTCCACAAGTCGGGCTTAACCTCGTGTCTAGGAACGTCTCGTATTTGTGCACCTAGACCCCTCACACTAGATTCACCAATTGTGGTCGCTGGATATGCCAGGCGGTTCCGGGCAGACTTTCACCACAAGTGTAATCTAACCTCGTGTCTAGGCAAAGTTACAATTTCTAATTACTGTAATCCTAGGCATTTCATTATTAGCTAATTTTTACCTATTTCGTTATAGGTTTTCATGCCCATTTCCCCAAGTTATGTTCATAATAAACTATATGCCCATATTCATATTCATACATTATACTCAGGTTATGCCCAAATTCCCGATTACAAGTTATGCCCAATTTCAATGTTTTCCCCTCGTTCCCCATTTAACGCGATCGCATATTTCAGCGGCATGTCTAGGCTCGAACGGAGCCAGACTATATAAAATAAAAAGGGAAAGATGAAGGGAAGATGATAGGAATGATCATACTAACTAGATTGACATATAATGGCATAAACATATAGTGGCATAATGACAAGTTAGGCACATAGGAGAAGATCTGATGAACATATGATAATAAGACTAATTCTAACATAATAGGGATGTCATAATAGGCATGATAAGATCTAAACACTGGTTTAGATATCCAACTAATAATAGATCCAATTTAACCACAAACATGATAGAACGAGTATAAGGTGATCTAAATAGTGAAACAATGGAAGATCTAACATGATAGGTGAAGGTTTAGATCCAAGTCATAATCATGTCATAACATCATAGATACACAGGTTATAGCAGATCCGATTTGATTCAAATGATCATAGGTATAGATTCAAGTTAATGTCGTATCAGGTTTTTACTTTTAATTTTTCAGATCTAAAAGTAACTTAAGCTCAAAGTGTTTAGATCTAGAAAAATAGAAGGAGAGTAGTAGATGTTGAGTCGCAAATCTACACTTGAATAACTTGATTAACTCCATTGCAGAAGAAAAAAAAAGGTTTGGTTCTGTCCGGGCAGCGACAGCATCTAGTCCTCCATTATTTTCAGTTTGAAGAAATCAGAGAAATGAGGCCATATTTATAGCCAAAAAACCCTGAAATCCTAATCTGTCAGTCTGTTGCAGGGGGGTCGACCCTCCCTTATGGGGTTGACCCATGGGTCCACACCCCCCTTGAGGGGTCGACCCAGAGTTCTACACCCCCTTAAGGGGTCGACACTCTAGGGTGGGAAATTTTCCACTCACGGATTTTTGATTTTTGAACTATTTTCTAATTTTCTAATTTAATTACATATATAATTCTCTTGCGCGTAAACAAACTTCAAACCTTCATAAATTTTTCATATGTGTCCGTTTTACGCAAACCAAATGTCTATCTTGACCAGAATTTCGAGATGCACACAACGATACAGTATGTTTCCCTTAATTCTGAATATTAAATTAATTATTATTTAATTTGTTCTTTTTAGTGTTGTTAAAATCTCAGGGTGTTACATTCTCCACAACTCAAAGGATTTCGTCCTCGAAATCTCCAAGTTAAGAAGAATGTATATTCTACCATCCATCACCCATCTACTCATCCACCAATCACAGGCATCCATTTTCCTTAAAGACTCCTAATACTTGTATGAACATATGCAAAGGTGTGTGTATATGTCCCAATACTAATGCGAAGATCAGGCGGTCTACTGGTTTAGTCGACCTCCTTAATGCAATGTATGTTAGTGCCATGAATCCAACATGTATGCAATGATCATATTATAACATATAAGTTCTATATGGGTGCACAATCATCCGTCCAAATGCAACATCCATATTATGATATATCCATTTCCATCCATTAAAAGAAGAAAAATGCACATACATCCATATGCAGTATGAGAGTGATTGAGCCAATCTAGTGCCTTATGTGTGTGTATATGCATCCACTAGCAAACACATGTTTACATCCATAGGATTCATACCTAAAGGTCGAAGATTCTATCGATAGGACATACATAAATGATAGGAACAAGCATAAATAAAAGCTTTGGAAAGGAAGTTAAGAATATACCTCGAAAAGAAAAGGGTACGAAGCACGAATCTTGTCTTCGATCTCCCAAGTTGCATCCTCTTGGTTATCTCCCCATTGAACTTTCATCAACTTGACTTCTCTATTGCATAGCTTCTTAACTTCTAATCCAATAGTACAGGTTGGAACTCGTCTGATTGTCGCCTCCCGTTCCACCTCTACTTCTTCCAATATACTTGGCTCAAATACTTCTGAGTTATCATGCATACACTTCCGCAAATGAGAAACGTGGAAAACATTACGAACTCCAGATAGTCTCTCGGGTAACTTTACTTTATAGGCCATTTGGCCAATCCTTTCTATTATGGGAAATGGCCCAACAAATCTTGGTGCCAATTTCCCTACAGATCCGAAGCGAACCACATTCCTAAAAGGTGACACTTTAACGAAAACCATGTCTCCTACTTCAAATTCAATGTCAGTCCATCTCTTGTCGGCGTAAGATTTCTACCTATCTTGAGCGGTCTTCATTCATGTCTAATAAGATCAATCTTCTCGGACGTTTCTCTAACCATATCTGGTCCAAGTAATAGTATTTCTGTAGATTCCCACCAACGAGTTGGTGATCTACAGGGGCGTCCGTACAATTCCTCGAAGGGTGCCATGCCAATGCTAGCTTGATAACTGTTGTTGTACTCTACTAAAGGAAGATTCTCTTCCCAAGTCCCTCCGAAGTCTAGGATACACAGCATCAAAAGATCCTCAAGAATTTCATTCACCCTTTCCGTCTGTCCATTGGTCTGTGGGTGATAAGCTATGCTCAAACAAAACTGTGTACCTAATGCTTCGTGCAAGCTCCTCCAAAATTCACTAGTGAAAATAGGGTCACGATCGCTTACGATGCTAGAAGATACTCCATGAAGACGGACTATCTTGCAAACGTAAATTGCTACCAACCATGATGTCGTCCTCTTGCTTTTAACTGGAATGTAATGAGCGCTCTCAGTAAGTTTATCCACCACAACCCAAATATTGGTGTTGCCTTTCTTCGATCTAGGAAAACCATCTATGAAATCCATAGAGACGCTCTCCCACTTCCACTATGGAACCTCCAAAGGATGAAGTAAACCACCAGGCTTCTTTTGCTCAGCTTTGACTTGCTGACAAACTAAACATTGAGAAACAAACTTTGCCACATTTTTCTTCATCTCAGCCAAAAGAAAACTCTCTTCATATCCCTATACATCTTATCAATGCCTGGATGAATAGTCATCTTAAAATGATGGGCTTCTTCTAGGACTGTCTTTAACAAACTTCCAGTTAAGGAACACAAAGCCTTCCATCTTGTCGCAACCACCCTTTATCGTCTATGGAATATCTATTTATGTGACTAGAAGTATCCACTTTACTGAGCCTATCCAAGATGTATGAAATCTGTGAATCATCTCGTTGCGAAGCTCCTATCTTATCCACAAGAGTAGGTCGTATTTCTAGCGATGTAAACAAACCAGGCATAAATTCGGTGGAGGACCTAAAGTCAAAAGTCGATATGAACTCTAAGCTTTTCCTTTCCAAAAACAGAGGACTTATGGCCATTATCTGCCTACTCAATGTGTCTGCCACCACATTACCCTTTCCAGGGGTATAAGAAATCTCAAAATCATAAGAAACTTGGAACTTCATCCACCTTTGTTTCCTTAAATTAAGATCCTTCTGCAAGAATAAGTACTCGAGAGATTTATGATTGGTGTACAACTCGAACTTCTCTCCAAGAAAATAATGATGCCACATCTTAAGCGCGAATACTATAGCAGCCAAATATAAATCATGGGTAGGGTAGTTCTTCTCATGAACCCTTAGCTGTCTACCCCCATAACACACTACCTTTCCCTCTTGCATAAGAACCGCACCAAGTCCTATACCACATGCATCAGTGTAAACTGTAAACACTTTGTTCCCATCAAGCAAGGTCAAGACTGGGGCTGTTGTCAAAGTCGTCTTCAATCACTGGAAAACAACATCAAAATGCAAAATTCTTCTTCGTCAGCCTGGTGAGTAGGGTTTATATCTTTGCAAAGTCCTTAATGAACTTACTATAATAGCCTGCTAATCCAAGAAAGCTTCTCACCTCCGTTGCATTTTTCGGAACTTGCCAATCTAGAACTGCAACCTTTGCGGGATCTACTACTATTCCATCCTTGGAAACCACATTCCCAAGAAATCTCACCTCTTTTCTCCAAAAATGGCATTTGGAGAACTTTGCCTTAAGCTGATGCGCACGGAGAGTTTTCAAAACCTCCCTTATATGCAAGGCATGCTCTTCCTCACTCTTCGAGAAGATTAAGATATCATCAACAAAGACCACGATAAATTTATTTAGAAACTCCCGAAACACCCTACTTATCAAATTAACAAAATAGGCGGGTGCATTCGTCAACCCAAAAGGCATAATTAGCCATTCAAAGAAACAATCTAGGGTCCTAAAAGCGGTCTTATCTATACTGTCTTCAGCCACCCTCAACTAATGAAACCCCGTGGCCAAGTCTAACCGAGAGAATACTGATGCACCAACAAGCTGGTCAAGCAGATCATCTATCCTTTGGAGTGGGTGTCTATTCTTCTTAGTGGGTTTATTCAACTCCCTATAGTCCATATATAAGCGAAGCGAACCATCCGCCTTTGTCGCGAATACTACTGGAGCACCCCATTCAGATATGCTTCGGCTAATAAACCCTTTCTCAAGTAGCTCCCCTACTTGTGTGCTAAGCTACCTCCTTTCCCTTGGAGCCATATGGCGCATAGGTAATGCAACTGGCTTTGCATTGTCCACCAAATATATACGAAAATCAATCTCGCGCTTCGAAGGTAAGCCTCGTACCTCAACTAAAACATCAGAATAATCACGGACTACTAGAACAGATTGCAGATCATCGATAGATGCATCAAGAGACTATAGGAAACTAAGCATAACAGACCCATGTGGGTCACAAGAAATCTCGAGGGTCCTCCCATGGCAAGAGTTTAATGAACCTCCTCTCACAATCCAGAATGGCACTATACATGATTAGCTGAACCATCCCTAGAATCAAACCATAGCCCATAAAACCGAGCACATAGGCATCTCACTCAATCTCGACACCTAACACAGATATTCTCAAACCCCGACAAATCATGGACAAATGAGTCAAACCACCAATGGAGTTTGAGACAACTACAGGATCCACTACCATACTAGTATTTAGGTGTAGAGACTCAACCACAGAACTAGATATAAATAAATGCGAAGCACTAGAATCAAAAAAAGTTCTAATAGGATGAATGGAAAGAGAAATCAAACCTTCCACGGAAATTTTCCTATCTCTATCTGGAGCACTGGTCACGAGAGCATGCACCTGCCCTCTAGAAGCTTGCCCTTTGACCTTGTCCCTATTTCTTCGGGCACTCCTTAGCAAAGTGTCCGACCTCTCCACAATTGAAGCAAGAATTCTTCCTTCTTTTGTAGTCCTTCACCTATTGACCCTCACATCCACAACTGTGACACTTCCTCTTATCCTTACCCTTGTCATTCTTTCCGCCCTTCTTTTGTCGTTGTTATTGTCCTTTCTTGGGCCATACTTTCTTGTTTTGCATTGCTTCCTCAGCCTTAACTTCCTTATTTTCTCCTTTGTCTTCCTCATGTATTAAGGCCATATCAAAGAGCCTTCCAAAAGTAGCTCCTATTAGAATATGGGACATAGCTAACCCATGAAGGGGTTCATTCAACCCTTTAGCAAATCGTAAAGCTTTCTTATGCGGAGTATCCACCAGTTCCAATCCAAACCTTGCTAGCTGGTTAAATTTGTTCACATAATCATTAACAGTCATGTTTCCTTGTTTGAACGCCAAAAACCTCTCCATTTGCATGTTTTTCTCATCTTGAGAAAGAAACTTCATTTCAAACCTCTATCTAAAATTTCCCATGTCTCCACCGGACGCCCTGCTTGGGTTACTTCCCACCAGAACGAAGCTTTGTCTTTCAGTAGCCAGGCGACTAGTTGAATCTTCCTATAATCGTCCACTTCGAAAATTCCAAACAAGTCCTTTGTCTCCTTAAGCCAATTCCTTGCCTCTATGAATGTCTCGGTTCCATGGAATGACTTTCCTCCCATAGCATGGAAATCTTTGTAGTTCTTAGGGAAGTTGTCTACACGCGAAGCAGGAAGAGGAACAACAGGTGCAGCTGGGGGAGGAATGTCAACTTGACCACCGGCAGGTGTCGTGGCCTCTAGATACCAACGGAACCAGCCTGGTATCGTAATGCCCTCAGGAATATTAGGTTCCCTAGACATGCTGAAAAGAAAAGGATAGAGATTCAGATAAAGAATTGAAAGATAGTACATATGGCTTTGGGGAAATATGTTTTTCAAAATAGACTTTTCTTTTGAAAATGCTTCCTTTTAAAACCTTTTTGAAAATAGTTTTCAAAAACTTTTATCTATTCTAATAACCTTCAGCTATGATACCAAGTGTGACACCCCACGTCCGTTAATGTCACTCATTAGGAGAATGCATCAAGTTTTTTGAAGAGTTATAGGAAAACAGAAACAGAAACATTACAAGACAGATATAAAATAGCAGCGAAATTAAAAACTTTTATTAGTCATAAGCATCGTTGTTCAAAACATCATATGTCTAAATTACATAAAAACCAGTACATCATAAAAACTTCTATCTTGTACGTAAAACAGAGTACCAAATAAAAGAAGCAAAATCCCCAAATAAAAACATAGCGATAGTTGCAAATATAGGAGCTTGAGCAATATGTCTAGGCAGCTCCAGCAAATGATAGCAGAATCTTGGTCAAGCTTGAGTAATCCCTCCTTGAGAACCTGGGGGAAACGGAAGAAATAAGAGGAAACAAAAAGGGTCAGGCATAATGTCTGGAAAGTCCAGCAAATTTTAGCAAATAAATAAGTAAAAGTATCATGACAGGCATATAAAGTGGATACGAACGATAATATCACAAAAAGCGGGTATGATAAGGTAAACATGATAGAGTGTATACGCTTCTCTAGTGATTACTCTGATTCTCTACACTGATACTAGTATAACCAGAATGAGATGATCCCAACATACCAGATGGTAGACTTAGGCATACGTCTAGATGTAAACTAATTACTACCCTAATCGATCGGCTCCATACTCCGTAGATACCCTGTGTCGGCCCCATAGTAGGAGGTATCACTTCCTAAAGTAGCAACCCTTCATTGATGTGCATAACCATATCTATAGATATCACGGTCGTCTTATCCCCCTATGTCCGGACCATGCACGCATATGGCCCCGGTCGGTTTGCACCGCCTACATCGTCCTCTACATTTGGATCTCTTACAATCAACCCAGTAAGCGTGTCCTAACTCTGACCTAGGGTGGAGTACTCGTCTGATATTGTTTTATGGGTTACTGACTGAAACGGGTCCCCCACACAAGATAATACAAGCTCTTCCCCTTGTCTCGTATCCCCACTAGGATTTCCAGAGGTTATTATTACCTGACGGTGTCTTTAAATACATAACCCCATCATCTCCATAGGTTATGCTTACCTAACGGTGTCTTTAATTACATAACCCTATCATTTCCACAGGTTATGCTTACCAAACGACGTCTTTAATTACATAACCCCAATAGGTTAAGTTTGTGGGCCTATATATAATATTACCCACCCTATCCAGATATACTTAACATTCCCACAGTTTCAACCAAGTTTACTTAACCCCTATTCAAGTTCATATTCATACAATCCCTATGGATTCAACTCGGTTAAGCATTCCAATTCATCACCATGTCCATTTATGGTTATAATGTGTTATACCCCTCACATTAAGCCTACCACTTGTGGATGCTGGATATGCTGGTTGGTTCCGAGTAGGCTTCTTCCACAAGTCGGACTTAACATCGTGTCTTAGCACGTCTCATATTTGTGCGCCTAGACCCCTCACATTAGATTCACCACTTGTGGTCACTGGATATGCCGGGCGGTTTCGGGCATACTTCCACCACAAGTGTAATCTAACCTCGTGCCTAGGCGCAGTTACAGTTTCTAATTACTGTAATCCTAGGTATTTCATTATTAGCCAATTTTTACCTATGTCGTTATAGGTTTTCATGCCCTTTTCCCCAAGTTATGTTCATAATAAACTATATGCCCATATTCATATTCATACATTATACTCAAGTTATGCCCTAATTCCCAATTACAAGTTATGCCCAATTTCAATGTTTTTCCCCTCGTTCCCCGTTTAACGCGTTCACATATTTCAGCAGCATGCCTAAGCTCGAACGGAGCCAAGCTATATAAAATAAAAAGGGAAAGATGAGAGGAAGATGATAGGAATGATCATACTAACTAGATTGACATATAACGACATAAACATATATTGGTATAATGACAAGATAGGCACATAGGAATAGATCTGATGAACATATGATAATAAGACTAATTCTAACATAATAGGGATGTCATAACAGGCATGATAAGATCTAAACAATAGTTTAGATATCCAACTAATAATAGATTCAATTTAACCACAAACATGATAGAACAGGTATAAGGTGATCTAAACAGTGAAACAATGGCAGATCTGACATGATAGGTGAAGGTTTAGATCTAAGTCATAATCATGTCATAACATCATAGATATTAAAGTTATAGCTTTATCTGATTTGATTCAAATAGTTATAGGCATATATCCAAGTTAATGTCATATCAGGTTTAACTTTTAATTATTCAGATCTAAAAGTAACTTAAACTCACAGTGTTTGGATCTAGAAAAATAGAAGGAGAGCAGCAGATGTTGAATCATGGATCTACACTTGAATAACTCGATTGCAGAAGAAGAAAAAGGTTTGGTTCAGTCCGGGCAGTGACAGCATCTAGTCCTCCAATATTTTCAATGTGAAGAAACTAGAGAAATGAGGCCATATTTATAACCAAAAAACCCCCCCGAAACCCTAATCTGTCAGTCTTCCATAGGGGGGTCGACCCGTCCACTTATGGGGTCGACCCAGGGGTTAACACCCCCCTTCCTTAAGGGGTCGACACCCTAGGGCGGGAAATTTGCCGCTCACGGATTTTTTATTCTTGAACTATTTTCTAATTTTTTGATTTAATTATATATATATATATAAAAATTCTCTTGGGCATATACAAACTTCAAACCTTCATAATTTCTTCATACGGTGTCCGTTTTACGCAAACCAAATGTCTATCTTGACCAAAATTTCGAGACGGATGCAATGGCGCTGTTAATTATGAATATTAAATTAACTATTCTTTAGGTTTTCCTCTTTAGTGTTGTTAAAATCTCGGGGTGTTACGTCAACCATATGAGCACGAAGTCATTTATCATAAACACAACCATTAACAACAAAAAATTTCACTATGCGCGGAGCGCGCTTAGTGTCTAGTGTATTCTAAATAGATGAACATCCATCAACCATTGGCATGCAAATCATCAATACCCAAAAACAGTCCATTAATTATTAACTAATTATCCTTATCGACTAAGGATTTATCGTAACTATTAATTTAAAAATAAATTTAAATTAGAATTCTCACTTGCTTTTAGATCTTGCCAAGTGCCATGTTGAACTAAAACCAAACAAACGTTCGATTTTATTACAACTCCTAATATGCTCCTAGGCCTGCAATCTAGCCCCGAAAGGCAGTAATAGGTCTTACAAGCTCAACACAAAAAACGCCCTTTGATTTCAATCTAATACGAACAATGTATTCAATTTATAAAGTAATGATGCTGATTGTACTTAGTTTAACTAAACCTTAATTATATTGAATTGGTAAATTACCCTTTGTGAACTCGTTCAGCATTCGACAGCCGTTCAATAATTTGGATCGGCAAGCTCGCAAGTTATAGTTCACCTAAATCAGATAACATCACCCAAGAAATCTGCTACTAAGTTTGTTTCACCAACTGGTCACAACCCTTCCATCAACGGCAAACGAGTTTCAACAATTTATCAAACGTTTTCCCCATTTCCATATTTTTTTCTTGCAAACTCGCTCAGTTGGCCTTGGAAACACATTAGCAATAGCATCCTCAAATACCTGCTTAACCAACTTCATTTTCTCCTCCCCAGTTCTCTTAACAACCTTATCCTCATCTGCCTTATCTCCTACATACAATTCACGTCATCACCCTGTTCTCCCCCTCTTCCTCTTCTTCTTCTCACGCTACTTCTCTCCTCACCTAGAACCCTCGGCGGTGCATCATGCATGCGAACCCCTTTTCTCTTTTTATTTTTTATAAAAAACCTGGGCTTGCATGCAAACAAAGGGAGAGGCTGCTACGGGTGTTGTGTCAAGGCGGATTGATGTGGATCGAGAAGGGTGGTGTTGAATAGTGGTGGTGGAGACAAGCAGGGGAGGCGGTTTGGACAGGGAAGGCCAGGTTGCTCAATGAAGAGAACGCAGGTTCTTTAGTATAGAATAGAGCAAGAGAAATGGGGTAGATGACCGTAGGTGGCGCAGGGGTTTGGTGCAGCGTTGGGAGGTGGTGCCGGAGTCACGCCAAAGTGGCGGCGGTGCAGGGTGGTGGAACTGATGACTGACATGGGCGGTCAAGCTTACGTATGGGGGCAGTGCTTTACTAAGGAGGGGAAGCCTGCGATGGAGCTGAAGCCAGAGAGGGGAGGCCGAGCTGGTTCTCAAAAGCTGTAGTAGTCTCAAGAGAGGAGAGAGGACGCAGGTAGCTGGAAAGGAGAAAAGGAATCTTTTTTCCCTGAGACTGCAAATCCATTTGATCGAAGAGGAGAAAGAGAAAAAAATATTTCTAATAAGCTTTGAACAAGGTAGAGGAGTGAAAACCAAGAAAAGAGAAATAGCACGCGTACTCAATTCAGAAGAGAATGGACAAATGTAAGGAAAATCTTCGTAACTAATTTAAAATTTAAAACTTTCCTTTCTTTTCGAAAGATGTTTCGTTTGGTTCTTAAGTATATATTAAATTTGCTTGCCATCTATTTGTAAAAATACCATTTAACCAATATTGAATCATTTACTGCCAACAATAACAAAGAAAAATTATAATCATGTACAAGAATGTGCCTTAATCCCAAAATAGAAATAAACAAACCGGTTAATCGTTTCTGTAATGTGTCAAAAGGACCACAGTTGCCCGAAATATATTAGAAAAATATATGCTTCTTTTAAAACTTAAAAATTACAGTAAAATTATACAAAATATTTTAAGACTACGCGTTCAGAAACTGAATGATTATTTAAACCGGATATTTAATTATAATTTATATTAAATTCAATCTTTATATTTGCAAAAATCTTAAATAACATCCCTTAAAGTCATTACAAAATCTTATGTTAATATTTTAAATAATCATATTTTTCAAAATAATATCTTTACTTACAAAATCTTATAATTTAACTATACCTTAAAATAAGTTTCTTTGCCAAATCCTATTTATAAAACAAGGTGTTTATCAAAATTATAATTTTGTAAATCAACATACCTAAAATATATTTCCTTTTCAAACTCATATTAGTAGAACAAAACAAATGTAAAAGATTATTAAATCAATACCTATATTTAAATCTTATTAATTTCGTGCATATTCAAAAAATTCTCAAAAATTATATTCTTTTAAAAACCAAAATAACTAAATAAATTTATTTATTATATATTCAATTAGTTTAAAATATTTGTATTGTTAAATTTAACAAAACTATTTTTGATTCAAAGAACAAAATTTAAATTCACACTTATAAATTTTAATTAAAACCACTTTAAAATAGGCTAAGTTCAAAATTTTAAACATATATCAATTTCTTAAATACCTAATCGAAACAAAATTCATATTTTAAAACATAAAAAAAATCTTAGATCGTTACATGAAGGAGTATGGATCAAATTTTATGGCATGTCTACAAGTTTCTATGATTAAAGGTTAGAAGTCGTTCATAGACACAAATTTGATTAGAGCTTAGATAGATGTTGGATATAAGAAATGTAAAAGTAATTTAATTTCTAATTTATAGTAAATAACTAATGATTTATTTTAAATACTTAATATATAACGATAGATAAATAATAATTAATTTGTAATATTTAACAATTCATATTCCAAAATTAATAAGTAGAGAATTGAAATTCTACTTCAAATTCGAAAACGAATTCAAACAAATTAGAAATTCAAAGAAAATACATATTTCAATTATAAATTTAACGTAGTTCTGATCATACCCTCGACTCTATTTCGATTTACTCATGCATAGTAGAATCAGAATTTAATATTTTTTATACCTCTTTGAAAATTGTTATTTAAAAGATTGTTTGGTAATATTGGCAATGATGTAATGGCTCAACTTCATGCACCTTGCGACAAGCCAGAGCTTCAGTCAATTTATGATCTGTTGATGTAGAGCTTCATTGCCTATAGAAGAATGTGACGACTTTTGTAATGCCCCACCCTGATACCCATCTTAGTAAAGAGCATTACTAGGTAATGTTATCTGTTAGAGCGGAGAATATGGCTTGTTAGGATTAACCACTCGTAAATTTGCATTTGTAAGCCTTAAGTACATCGATGAAGTATTCTCAATATTTTTTCCAAGTGGCTCGACATACTAAATACGTATGTAATAAAACTCCACGGTGGCTACAAGATCAGCTCAAAACATAGTACCTTTAAATGCATAGTCACGGTACAAAGGACAGTTACATATTATTACATCAATATAGTACAACAAATACATATGCTATAAATGTAAGTGGTTATAACCACTGCTTGTACAATGCAATACAAATAAATGAATAGAAGACTCGAATACATAAAACTCGACTAGAGCAGCTGCAGAAAAGATAGTCCGGAAGAGATAACGCGAACCCCAAGCACGGAAACAATACATAAAACAATTCGGCTTAACCTGAGCAAGCTCATCACTCTTCCCCTCATTTTCATCGTTTTTTGGAGATTGTTGACCCGCTTTTTAGTCAAAGCAGTCACAAATGGAATTTCTGGTAAACAATACGCTCAAGTATTGGGAACATCGTCAGAAGACATTGAGCGATTTGGTTGAAGTCGCATCACAGACAAAGATTGGCCCGAAACTCCTATCAGACGACCTTTTTTGGGCCCGAAAACAACAATTATGAAGCTGAGCTTGGTAACTCTTCTATCCCTCTGAATCAGCTTCAAATCAAGCTTTCGTTTGGCTAAAACGGACTTACGGTTTGAAAGTTACGCCCGTTTCCGTGAATGCATGCAGAATCGGAAACTTGGAATCTGGAATTGGCATAACCCATTGGGATCGGATAACCGGTTTGGATCGAAGGAAGCGAACCTGATCCAATCAAGTCAAATCACCTCTTATGATTTTGGATTCTCGCTCGTACATAGGCACCTCAGCTCGGATCGGCTAAAGGAAAACCCGACCCGCTCAAAGCTCCTTCTACTCGTCAAGCACGCTTGGCTTTGGACACTCTGGTTCGGATCGGATGGAGAACCGAACCGACCCCCTTCGATCTGCTGCTGCACTTCAGAATTGACCTATTCTTGTGGCACCATTTCCTCCTACTTTCATGTATCACCTTCCACATGGCCTTACACGAACTGGAGAGGCTTTCTCCCATTTTCCCACTTAGTCACCACATTCTATCAAGGCGTTGGATTGGGGACACTTGTCATTCATTCGGATTTCCCTAGGGCTACTCTGCGCCTATAAACACACCGCAACATGGCCATTTGAAAGGATCTAGTGAGTTCGGCCATTTCCAACTCTCTTCTTCCACCATTGCAAGGGACTTTTGGCCACTCCAATACTTGGCCTCCATTACAACCAAGCAAGGACATTGCTTATCTCTCTCTAACAAGGGATTATCGTGTATAAAATCAATTTCTAATCTCCTTTTCTTCATTGTAAACACGAGGATTTAGTGTATAAACTGCAAACAAACAACATTGTAATAGCTTCTTAGGATTTAAGAAACTATAAAGTGGACGGGGCTTGGATTGTGCCGAACCACTATAAAAATCCCGTGTGTCTCCTCTTATTTTACTGCTTGTCTGCATTGATCTGTGATTGTGAGGTTTTCGCATTGGATTTGGGTGTTACGTCCAGATTTTGGTCTAACAGATATCCTCATATAACATTTGCTGAAAGCCCTTATGCCAGGACAAGCAACAAAATGATGGGTTATAGAATGGAAAACAAAAGAGGGACTATCCACATCAACATCTAGTTTGACACTGAGGTTTGGTTAAGAAAATTCATCTAGTTGATAGGCTAAAAGGATAGGTTGGGATCCCAAAGGAACATTCAATTCTACAGTTAGTAGTTCCTCTTCCTAAATATTTTCTGAAGTTAGATTTGGATTCGTGTTTTGAAAAGCGGCTTGTAGCCATCTTCGGTATCAAAAGCAACTAATTCTACTTAAAAGGAGAGAATTGCATGCTTTTCTATAGTGATAACTTTAAGTATTCACTCTACATAATTTCAGAACCGGTATAGGAGTTTCTTTCTATTTCAAAACTATGTAAACTATATCTTGAGAAATTATTTTTTAGATGAATGATAGGAAATTAGCAAAAAATATATTATACCTTGAGTCGAACCACCAATTAGTCTACTTTAGTTTTGTTTTTTGACCATCCCAATCTACTTTAGTTTTGTTTCACTACTTCTCTTACGTGATGAAGTCTTTGTGGTTGTTATCTGCTTGTTTTTTGCGGTCATTACTATTAAGATGTCGCAAGAGTCGGACACTTCAATTTTTCGTTTGATGGACTCGTTTTAGTTCTAGTGTTTTTTTTTTGAATATTTTCAAACATATCTTTGCAAACAATGTTGATATTTTGACATTCCATAAAACATTTGTTTTCTACTTGAACCAGTAACAATAGAAACCATTTTTGATTAAATTCTAAGTAAAGTAGAGTAGAAAATATTGGAAAGTGTTAATAAAATACGGGGTTGGAGACTGGAATTATAGAGAGAAATAGAATGTGAAACTAAGTATAACATCTAGATTGCTTCATTTTTCTATAGGAGAACGCTTTGGATAAAAACGATGACATAACCGTTATGTAACGACGGTCAGAACAAAACTCTCTCTCTTTTTCTACATAGGGCGCATGCATATGAGTTGACACACACATACTTGTAACAAAAGGAATCTCTGATGTTACATGCCTGTTAAATTTTACGATACTATATTTTTGAATTGAAGTGGATGGAAGTAACTTCGCATCAAAGAAGATGGTTTGCAAATCGGAGCTTTTATGAAGAAGTTAGAGGCAGAAAGGTGCTTGGTTTTGGGAGGGTACAGCGACAGACATCTGTCGCTAGGCATGACAAACGTCTGAGTATATAGGTGGACTTTTCCGAGAGTCCTAATAGACGTCTGTCACCCTAGATAGACGTCTATGCTGAAGCAAAGTTCAACAGACGTCTTAGGCAAAGTGGACAGACGTATGTGTTGTCAGGGAATGTTTCCCGAGCCTCTGGACAGACGTCTGTCCATTCCACGATAGACGTCTGAGGCGATATATTGGTTATATCGGGCTGAGGACTTGGCAGGCTGATTTGTGAAGGATCCAGGGGTAATTTTGGCAATTTCTACATTCTATTCTCTCCCTATATAAGCTACTTTCAGGAATAGGTTATGGACGACCAGAGCATACCAGGAAACGTGGTTAATCAAGAGATTAAGACTTAGGTTTATCATAATTAAGGTTTTGGCAACCCTAATCTTCTTCAATTCTTTTCTCCACAAAATCAAATTTTCTGGTGAAATTGACCATTGTAATCAATCTCTAGTACTCCTCTATTGATATTAATAAAGGATTCTCTCTCAAAGTGGACGTACACTGACAAGACGTCCGTGGAACCACTATAAATCCCTATGTGATTTAATTTATCATTATTGCTCTATTATTTCCATTGTTTGGTGATTGTGATTGGCCTTGGATTAGGTTGAGATTGTTTTAATATATCAGTTGTTTGTTTTTGCACGTTTACACGATCTAGTGTTTCGGGAATTGGGTTTTTTTGATTTGAGTGGTCTTAAGTTGAAATTCTCTACAACATTTGGTATCAGAGCATTGGTGTTGGTAGATAGTTGTAGAAATGCCGGAATCAAATTCAAATAGTGCCTCAATAGTTGGTCTAGGTGGTGTAGCTCATTATGTATGTGGGTCGTACGTAGCTTGTGGTTCACAATTAGTTATTGAAAAGTGGAACGGCCAGAATGATTTTGAAAAGTGGCAATGGAAGATGAAAGCAGTTCTTAGGCGGAATTGGGTACATCGAGTAGTGTTTGATACACACTTATTGCCAACGGGCATCTTAGATGTAGAGAGAGAAGAAATGGAAGAGTGGGCATTCGCTACACTTCAACTTGCTATGGGAGATAATGTTATCTCCGAAATTAGTGGTGAGACAGCTTCTAAAGGTATTTGGAACAAGTCGGAGGAGTTGTATATAAAGAAGTCACTCACAAATCGATTGATCTTGTTGCGGACTTTCTTTACCTACAAGATGAAAAAAGGAACTACGCTAAAGGCGCTTTTGAATGTGTTTGATGATTTGCTAATGAAGATGAAGGTGGTAGATTTGAATATTGAGGAGGAGCAGAAGGCGATGATATTGTTATGTTTGTTGCCTGAGCGCTATATATGTTTCGCAAATAGTTTGATCTGTGGCCGGGATACGTTGACTCATGACGATGTCAAGACGGGTCTTCTTAGTGAGGAATTGCGAGATCAGATGAAGTAGTTGAGTGATGGTAGTAGTGGTGCAGGTAATGATCAAGGTTTATTTATGGAGAAGGAGATTTCTGATAAGAAGGGAAACTGGGAACGTTCTAAGTCTAGGAATACCAGTTGGAGAGGAAAGTCAAAGGAAAGAAATGGAAAGTGCTTTATTTGTAAGAAATCTGGTCATTGGAAGATTGATTGTCCAGACAAGGGGAAGAAGGAAGTAGCATCTTCATCAGTTGCGGTAGAGAGAGATGTCGATAAGGGAGACGTAGATGTTTTGTCGGTTGTAGCATCAAATGTTTCGAGCAGCGAATGGTTGCTTGATTCGAGGGATTCATATCTCATGACGCCTAATTGGAATTTTCTTCTTATGCCGATCGAGAAGGAAATTCAATTGTTATAGGAAATGGTGCAGTTTGCAAGTCGAAGGGCATCAGATCCGTGCAAATTTGGATGTTTGACGGAGTGGTTCGTACACTCACTAATGTGCTCTATATTCTGGGACTATGGAAGTCACTTATCTCCTTGGGACAACTGGATTCTTTAGGTTGCAAGATCACTATTGAGAGTGACAGCTTGAGGGTTTCGAAGGGTGCGCTTGTGGTTACAAAGGGTGCTAGGACTCATGGTGTTTATTTGCTTCAAGTTGTGACCGTGGATGGCAAAACTTATGCAGGTGTTGATAGTTCTCGTGGCGTAGATGCGAAACGGTTGTGGCATTTGAGTTTGGGTCAAGTCTTAGAGAAGAGTTTAATTATTCTTCGTCGAAGGGAGATGATTGATGGTGAGAGATTCAACAAGTTGGAGTTTTGCTAGTAATGCGTCATAGGGAAGCAAACTAGAGTGTCATTCGGTAAAGGGAAACATAATTCAAAAGGGATTCTTAAGTATTCGCACACGAATGTTTAGGGACTAGAACTTGTAGCTTCTTTGGAAGGAGCAAGATATTATATTTCTTTCATTGATGATTTTTCTCGGAAGGTTTGGGTGTATGTAATGAAGGCCAAGTTGGAGGCATTGGCAAAGTTCAAAGAATGGAAGGCTCTTGTTGAGAATGAGAGTGGAAAGACTTTGAAGGTTTTTAGGTCCGATAATGTCATTTTACTACACCTGGTGATCCGCAATCCAACGGAGTAGCTGAGAGAATGAACAGGACTCTACTGGAGAAAGGTCGATGCTTGAGATTGACATCGGGTTTGTCTAAGGGATTTAGCGCCAAAGCTTTGTCAATCGTAGTGCATATTATTAATTGAATTCCGTGCTCGGCTATTTATAACAAAATTACAGAAGAGGTGTGGAAGGGAAAGAGCATTGACTTGAGTTATCTTCGTGTATTTGGCAGTCCAGTTTATGTGGATGATCCGGGGAATGATAAGCTCTTACCTAGAGCTTTCAAGGGGATTTTGGTTGGCTATATGGATGGAGTCAAAGGCTATCGGATTTGGAATCTGGAAACAAAGAAAGAAGTGGTTTCTCGTCATGTTACTTTTCATGAGTCAACTATGTTCAAGGAGAATGAGAGCTCATCGGATGTTCCATATTTGGTTCATGGTGAATCAAAGGAGAAGGAAGTTATTCCCACCATCAGGCCTAAAGGGTGTAAAGTTGTTGGAGGTGCTTGCGAGGTGAATGCGGTTAATGTTACATCACATAGTCCACATGGTTCCTCTAGTAGTGTTGATGATCTACATGAGCCTAGAGAAGAGTCAGTTCAAGGTGGAGCTGAAGTAAGACAGGGTAACGGTATTGCTACTCGGATTGGTCATCGTGCTATAAGGCCATCCGAAAGATATGGTGATTGGAACTATCTTAGCTTTTGTGAGAATTTGGACTTTGCTCTTCATGTAGTCCAAGATGAGCCAATAGACCTTGATGACGTCATGAGTTCGAGCGATAGCTCGAAGTGGATTTGTGCTATGGAGGAAGAGATGCAATCGTTGATCAAGAAGTAGACTTGCGAATTGGTTCCACTTCTCAAGGAAACCGTACTATTGGGTGCAAATGGATATGCAAGGTGAAGGATGATGGAAAATACAAAGCTAGGCTAGTGGCTAAGAGGTTTGCATAAAGAAAGGAAAAGGAGTATGATGAGATCTTCGCACCGGTTGTGAGACATACTTTTATCTGGATATTACTTGCTTTAATTGCTATTCACGACTTGGAGTTGGAGCAACTTTATGTGAAAACCGCCTTCTTGCATGGTGACTTGAATGAATACATCCACATGAAGCAATCAGAAGGTTATGTTGTAGATAGTAAGTCAAAATTGGTTTGCAAGTTGAAAAAATCATTATATGGTTTAAAGCAATCAACTAGGCAATGGTACAGGAGATTTGATCATTTCATTCTTGAAAGTGGCTTCCATCGAAGCATCAAAGATACTTGTGTTTATTTCAAGAGGTTAGGAAATGATTGTTGGGTGTATTTGCTCTTGTATGTGGAGAATATGCTCATTGCTTCTAAGGACAAGGCAGAAACACTACACCAGAAATGCCAATTAGGCAGTGCTCATGGCCGTATCTAATTCGATTTGGCAGTGCTATGGGCCGTATCAAATTTTGACGTCTTTGTCAATTCTATACGGTCATTAGCCATATCAAATTGAGAATTTGATACGGCTAGTGGCCGTATCAAATTAAAAAATAGATATGGCCATTAGCCGTATCAAATTAAAAAAAGATACGGTTAATGACCGTGTCTTTATTTAAATTAGATACGGCCATGAGTCGTATCTAATTAAAAAAATACATTGTTCAACAATTAGCTACGGTCATCAACAAAACTAGGTAGCAGCATCAACAAATGGACGAACCAAGCATAGATCATTTATCATTTAACTTCAAGCACAAAGAATTATACAACATATTCTACAAGCATACTCCATAAAACAAAATTGCATACTCCACAAACCAAAACATACTCCATAACAAAACTGCATTTCATACGACAAGCATATTCCGTAAACCAAAACAAACAGTTGTTCATTTAAAAGGCAGGTTCAAATTTGGCAACATATCCAAATTGAAAGGTGTTGTATTTACTATGGACTGATTTTAACTTGCCTTATCTAGCCTTTTAACAAGGCTCCACCATCATTTGAGAGCACTCCCTGCATTATTAAATGATTTTGTTTTCAATTGCAGTGCTAGGCAGACTGTGCTAAAAATATTAAAGAACTGGTCAAATAAAATTATACATGAGTATAAGGGGTGATCAATACCTTTCAGAGAAAAAACTTCAATAGGATCTTGCAATAATGTGATAGAACAAATAGTCTGAAATGATTATCAATAACAGATAATAGAAAAAAAAAACATAAAGGAAACAGAGAACACACAATACTTGTAGTGGTTCCACTATCGCGAGATAGTGTATGTCCACTTCAATGGGGAAGAGATTTTATTAATATTCAAGAGATTACAGAGTTTTAAAATCAAATAAATGAAGAAATACAGATGTGCTCATAAAAATAACATTCTATATGCCTCTCTTTATATAGAGGAAAAAATTACTTAGGGATGAAGTAATTGGTTTATGTAAATAAATCAATTCATAGAAGACTAATATTCCCACTAATTTTATTGTCATGTAATTGACTGATAACTTTCTCTTTTCTCCATCAATCAATTCTTTTTCCAATTTAATTTCTTTCTGTTTCTTCTTCCATGAAACATGGAAACAAAGTATATGGCGAATATCTCCAATATCCATATCTCCTTAGTATTCCTTTCCATTTCTTTCTTGCACAAAACGGGTAACCAAATTACCCTAAATATATCCAAAATCTAATTAATTTTGGAAATACTGTATCACCAAAATTACAATAATCTCCACCTTGATACAATATGTCTTGCAACCAAGAGACTCCAATGTGAATGCTTCACAATGAGTTCCTACAATAGCCACCCCTCATTGCACTTTGTTAGTGAACTTCGGCAAGGCTACCGCCCACTAACAAAGTATTGGAAGCATTCAAAAATAAGGTAGACATCGTGCAACCAACTCCTATCTCTTCATAGAAGAACACCATATCTTTTCTTGACTTCAACAAAGTCACTCTCTTCCCCATGGTGCCACCATGTGGCACCTAGCACTTCACCAAGTGAACTAAGTTCGAGCAATGCTCGAACTTAGTAGCAGGTAATGCCTTTGTAAACATGTCCGCTGCTTTGTCACTTGTGTAAATCCTCTGAAGACAAACTAACTTCTCCTCATTCATAGAGATAAGGAAAGACTCTCTTAACTCTATATGCTTTATTCTAGAACTGAAATCCAGATTTTCAGCTAAATGAATTACACTCTGACTGTCATAATTTACCAAACAAGCATCATGTATGAAGCCCAAATCACACAATAACTTCTTCAAATAAAGTGCCCCCTTAGTTGCCTCAACTACAGCTATCAACTCTGCCTCCATAATAGACAAAGCAAATATAGTCTGCAACCTCGCTTTCCAACTAATAGTTGTTTCTCCAAGAATGAACACATAACCTGAGGTTGACTTTCTTCTATCTTAATCTCTGGCATAGTCTGAATCAAAAAATCCGACCAAGCTAAATCCTTATTTCTACCGCAGAAAACAAGCCCATAATATGATGTTCCTCTAAGATATCTAAAAATGTACGTGATTGCCTCCCAATGTGATTTTCCCGAATTTGTCGTATATCTACTAACTAATCATAGAGCCTGAGGAGTGTCAAGTTTAGTGTATACCATAACATACATCAAGCTACCTACTGCGCTCGCATAAGGAACATTTTTCATATAGGCCTTGTCCTTTTCTGAGATCGGAGAGCCCCGGTTAGAAAGCTGTATATGCAAAGGCATAGGTGTACTGATAGCCTTTGCTTCATCCATGCTAAACCGAGCAAGCACCTTTTGAATGTATTCCTTTTGAGTAAGTCTCAAAAGTACAAGCTTTCTATATCTTTGGATTTCCATCCCCAAAATTTTCTTTGCTTCTCCAAGATTTTTCATATTGAATTCCTCTTTTAATTTCAACTTCAACTCATCAATTTAAGCTTTATCCTTGGAAGCAAACAACATATTATCCACATACAAAAGCAAATACACCCAATTATTATTCTTTAAATGCTTGAAATAAATACATGCATCTTTAGTACTACGATTAAAACCATGTGAAAGCATAAAAGAATCAAACCTTCTGTACCATTGTCTAGGCGATTGTTTTAGACCATAAAGAGATTTCTTCAACTTGCATACCCAATCCGACTTTCCATCTACAATAAATCCTTCTGGTTGCTTCATATAAATGGTTTCCTCCAAATCACCGTGCAAGAAAGCGGTCTTCACATCAAGTTGTTCTAAATGCAAATCGTGAGAAGAAACTATTGCAAGTAGGATTCGAATTGAAGTTTGTCTAACAACTGGAGCAAATATTTCATCATACTCTAACCCCTTTCTTTGTGAAAACCCTTTGGATATTAATCATGCCTTGTATCTACCATCATCTTTTACCTTGAACACCCATTTGCAACCTACAGCTTGACTTCCTAGAGGTTGCGGTACCAAATCCCAAGTCTTATTCTTTTTCAAAGTCTATATCTCCTCTTCCATAGCGCAATTCCACTTCGAGTTATCACTCGACTTCATGGCCTCTTCAAGGCTCGATGGTTCATCATGAATTACATGTAAAGCATACTCAAATTGATCATCAAGGCTCAAATTTGCATATAGCCAATCTCCATATCTAATTGGAGCTCTCCTTGGTCTCTGACTAGCCCGAATGGCTATATCGCCCGACTCTCCTTCAACTCCACCTTGAGCTGAATCCTCTCCAGCTTCATGACCATTACCATCACTACTAGAGGAAATCTGTGGACTATCATGTGATTTATCATCAACTGCTCTGTCACTATTATCAATAGTAATAGCTCTACTTCGGGTTTGAAAACTGGGAATCTTGGTCTTTTCAAGCTTCTCATCAACTGAATCTGAACCCTCTGATAAACCTCCCAAAGGTTTAAACATCGCTGACTCATCATAAGTCACATGTCTAGAATGTATAACTTTTTTTGTAACTGGATTCCAAATTCTATATCCTTTTGTACCATCTGTATAACCAAGAAAAACACATTTGGAGGCCCTAGGCTCCAACTTATCATGTCCTGTATTGTGAACGTAAACTGGACATCCAAATATACGAAAATGACTTAATAAAGTGTTTTTACCTCTCCATAACTCCTTTGGAATCT
>JASFAX010002592.1:0-45391 GCA_030737875.1 Allium sativum
GTACGGCCACACAGTGACTCTAAAAATCACGGAACTTGGAATCTAGCAATAATTTGATGTTGCGGATCCAACAAAATTAGTTTCGTCGAATTCCGACTTCGTTTGCAAAAGTGGCTATTTTTAAGGCTCTAAATAGCATATTTAAATATATAAATATAATTAAACAATTAAATTAAATATTTATAAATAATTATTATCATATATATTCACACTAGAATATCACACAGCCCCAGAATAATCCTATATGGATTTCTAACTCGATATTTCTTCATCAGAGTCATATTGATATTTTATTTTTATTTAAATCCTTTTATAAATCTTTATATATTATAAAGGAATTCCACAACGACTTTTCTAAAATTTGATTTGGACATAAATCAAAATCTACACGACGAAATCCCGATTTTTCTCTTCCAATAGAAAAATATACTCCACCAGCTCATAACGTTTCTTATTTACAGAAATCCTATTTAAAACGGCTCCTGTATATTCGTTCAAAGTTCGAATCGCCAAATTGCGAACTGCGGCGCCATTTCGAGCTCGATTAAAATTATATTATAATTTATACGTTCAACGATCGTTACCTAAATATATTCGTTATCGTAATTCAATTCTAAACTGAATTAAATATCACAGATGATCCAATTCACACCATATCGCCATTCCAGCCAATTCTGATTATGTCAGAATTAAATATATTATTTAATTTATTATTTTAATTAAATATTCACTCTTATTTAATTCAACGATCATGAAATCCTTTTAATCACCTTTTAGATAATTAAATAAATTAATTATTATACCGCTGAAAAATGCGGGTCATTACATTCTTCCCCACTTAAAATAATTTCGCCCTCGAAATTGCTAAGGTAGAGGACGACCCTTTCGACTGGTTAGAACATATTTGTTCACTTCTTAACTTCAGTTTCAACTGAACCAATTAAATTTCAATTAGAAATTTATTTAATTCTTATCAACGAAAATTTCCAAAAATCCTGAAAATTTCCGACGCCTTAACTTTTCAAAAAATTTCGCCAGCACCTCCTTTGTACTGGTCAATACGTCAAACCACCACTCGCCTCTCTGGGCCATCTCCATCCCAAAAGAAAATCAAACAGCCAAGCGGCCTGCCAATTCGGCTCATAAATCTTATATCCAATAGAAATACAAACTTGTACCTTTTATCGGCATATCATTATATCCTTTCCACATGTTATCAACTCAGCGGATACAAGGCTCATCCCAATCAAATTCCAATCTGCTTTTATCCACAACACAACCATTCGCTTATATCTGAGCCAAATATCATTTCAACTCGAGTTTCTTCTCAATTCCCAACTCTTAACTTGATTATCACATTACACTTCAAATTTGAATCTCACAATCCAATTTGTCTTGATATCATTCCAATTCAATCTCAGTTACCACTTTACTGGTTTTACTTTAATTCAAATTTTCTTTCACAAATTTCTGTTAAATTTGTTTTTAATTCAAACAGTCTTTCCCGGGGAGTTTTTAAACAGTTTACTCTTTTCAAAAATCAAATTTTCCTTTTTGAAATTCAACACAACTTGTCTTTCCCAAAACAAATTCAAAACAGTATCTTTGGTAGTAATTCGTCACTTACAACTCGAAAATGAATACTGATGATGCAGCTGTCATCATCAAAATCTATTTTCCAGCGATCGAAGTGAGTTCAATACTATAAAACCATTTCTAAACATTTCCACTTTGAAATTCATTTCAAAATATAATCACACTGCTTGTAAAACAATTTAAAACCTCCCAAGATCTTAAATTTTCCTTATTTTTAATCCAAATCCATTTACAAACACTTATCCAATTTTCCAGAATTTTAATTCAAATTTCTAGTTTAAATTTCAGATTTAACTCATCTAATTTCATGTATTTCACTTATATGAATTCTGATTGGTTATTTACATAACCATTTAATTTATAATCTTACTTGATTATAATAACAACCAATATATCCACTATATTAAAATTTTGATATATATATCTTTTCTATATCAAGATATACCTTGGGTAAACTTATTTTAATTTACCCTCTTTTCAAAACATATCGTGTCGACCCTTCGTATTCGAGTGTTTAGTTACTCCTACCGATACAGTGGATCAAACTGATCGACCAGAACTCATAAACAACTCAACCAATAAATCACCACAATATAAATCAATTTTTATATCAATAACAAATACACTCACTCGTATATATACACTCAACTCAATCTAGGATATTACTAACCCCATCTCTACTGAGTCATGCCACAGAGCCAAGGTAATTCACTTAACCTTAAGCTCTGATACCAACTGTAGTGACCCGAAATTCCGGTCCAATTTGAGCTGACCAAATAACACAAGTCCAACCCCAATTACACTGGAAAATCAGAAAACTAATAGAAAGAAAACAGAGGGTTAGGAAAGATAAGATAGAAACTTAGAATAGAAGAAGAACACAACATCAGAGTTATACAACCTCACAGCGGAACGAATAACATATAATAGATAACATATATTTGAAATAAAAGATTGTACTTGAATATACATATCATCATCAAGTACAGCACTTACAACACAGCGGAAATAAACTATAGCTATATGATCCTGAAGCCTCCTGCTCCAGCTATTCAAGTATATGTAAATCCCGACTACTTAACTGCCTGTACAAAATTGGGCACCCACGAGTTTAGGGAAAACAAAACAAAATAAACTCCGGGTCAGTCATGGGACTGGTATGAGTAAAACAGTTTAAAACAGTTTGAGCCATTAAACGATATCTCATAAGACCACGCTGTATAACGGAACGGGTTTTCCCTTATGAGAATCCAAAATATCTTTATATCAAAAACCTTTTGATATTATAATAATGTCTATCAACCACAACATAATAATCATCTAGCAAAAACGCTTTCATCTCACGTTCTACATATATAGTATACAATCAAAACCGCAAGCACGTATTGGGTAATAGATTTCCAACTATGACAAGGTATGGAACCACCTTTCGCTAGTGTACCTCTATAGAGGAATACACTGGGTTCAACAAGAACATCTTGCAACCCGGCCACACATGACCGACCACTCATTTCGCTTGAGTGTATCGAATGTATATCACCATCGGTTGGGATCAGCAACCGTTTCCCCAATGGGACAGCATCAACAATAGATTTTTTGAAGTAAATGAAACTCTAGATCAGGTGATTATACACTCTAATAGGTGCGACCTACATAGCCATGCTACCTGTCCGATTTCTGTCATTTACCGGTTGATGAGGCTTGAGGTTACGCCTTATCATCACATCAGATTCACTTCGAATGCCACATTGTCAGATCCATCGAAAATCACTAATTGACGTCTACAACAGTACATTACGTGTTAGCTAAAGAAGTTTCCTTCTCCGCTTCCACAGTTGGTACAGTTGAAGAACTCAATGTACGTGACCTTTCTGGAAATACTCTGTCAGACATTCATCCATACAAGTCATCCAGGAACATGATGAACCGAAGGCACTATTCAGTACATCCATCTTAGGCACTGTTATCTAAGACTTATACAATAGCCCTTGCACCTTACTCCTCTTCAATTATCTTTGGCATATATGATTCGCAACGCTTATGCTAATACAGAGTGATTCTTTGGATAATAATCCAACCGGTCTCTCCATATTAACAACGTTAAAATGGTCAAAACTTCGATAGTCTGTGATTTAACCATCAAAGAAAAACAGGTGTGCAAACAACGATATTATTTCCAAATGGAAATTCTATCAATCAATCATCAATCATATATATATATATATATATATATATATATATATTTCCTTATTTTCTATGTTTAGAAAATATATGTTAACGCTGGAAAACATTTCCATAACTTATTTATGTATCACTATTCTTCTACAACTATCAGTCTCTGATTGTAAACTAGTATAAGAACAATTCCCTTTTCTAATTCATATTTCCAATTTCAATATTTGATTACGTTTCTGATTCTATTTGGAAAACATTTCCAAATCTTCTTTACTTGGATTTAAACAGAAGTTTAAATCAACATCGCGACGACAACTCAAACCACTATACTTATTTACTGAAATCACTCAACCACTTTAAGTCTCGAACCTTAACCATTTCTAAATTAAAAACGAAGTCAATCAAGTTGGGGTATAACTACCTCTCAAACCTTAACTGAACAACATTTCAAATCTCGAAATAGGGAAAGTTCATCTTTTAACTCTTTAACACTTCGTTATGTAACTTCCGGATATAATTTACGAGTCTAACTCCTTTACAGAATCATTTGATTATAACAGTGGTGTTATAATCTCCTGCTTCTGAAATATAATAACTTTAATCTAACTCTTGTTTCCTAACTCGAATAAATAACGAAC
The DNA here is from genome assembly GCA_030737875.1 of Allium sativum. Taxonomy (NCBI): domain Eukaryota; kingdom Viridiplantae; phylum Streptophyta; class Magnoliopsida; order Asparagales; family Amaryllidaceae; genus Allium; species Allium sativum. The sequence continues at coordinate 4,410 of JASFAX010002592.1, forward strand.
AATTAATTTATCAACTCCTATTTGGTTAACTCTTATTCTATAACTCTTATTCGATTTACTCTAACTCTATTTAACTCTTACTGGATTAACTCGAATAACTTACATCTGAATAACTTATATTTGATAATCTCTCTTCTTCGAATAAACTATATTTGATTTAACTCCTGTCGAATAACTAGATTCGATTAACTCACTTCAAATGAATTATATTCGATAACTCAACTCGATTTGCTCCATTTGAATAACTCTAACTGGTTAACTCTAACTGATTAATTCTAACTGATTAATTCTAACTGATTAAGTCTAACTGATTAATTCTAACTGATTAATTCTAACTGATTAACTCTAACTGAATAACTAATATTCGATTAACTCATTTGAATTAACTCCTTTTTAATTATCTCTTTTAAATTATTCCTTTTCTAATTGTTTACTAACAAATAACTATCCCCTTCCAATTCTATTTATTTAACAAATAAATATTTCTTTTATCTTTTCTATTTATTTAACCAATAAATATCTCATTTGTAACATTCAATTTATTTCTTATAAATAAATATTTCCATTTAATCTATTTGTAAATGTTTTACAAATATTTACTTCTAAATTCTATTTGTAAATGTTTTACAAATATCTCTCTTTCTATTTGTTTTGCAAATATCTTCCTTTATATTTGTTTTACAAATGTATTTCCTTTATATTTGTTTTAACAAATAATTTCCTCTATATTTGTTTTACAAATATATTTCCTTTATATTTGTTTTTACAAATAATTTCTCTGTATCTCTTATTTATTTTCCCAAATAAATAAATCTCTTTATCCTTCTATTTTTTATCCCAATAAATATTTCTCTTTATAACATCCTTTGATTTTAGAAATAATTCCCTTTTCATTTTTATCATATTTATTTTCAATAAATATTTCCTTTTCAAAACTCTTTTGATTTTATGAATGTTTTCTTTTAAAAAAAATCCCTTTTTTCCTTTTCTATATAAAATCCATTGATTTTATATAACTAGTTTATTTTCAAAATATACTTTGAAAATCCCCTTTCTATGTGCCAATATTTCTTACGGTATTTAAAATACCAAATCACAATGATCTATATCATTTACACACATCATCATCAACAGATTTTATATCACATCATATATCACCATATCTGAAAACAGTAAAATAAATGTTGAGGAATCCAGTTGGATTCCTCCGACCTGTTTCCCTGCATCACAGATGTTAAACAATATCATTACCATCGATTTCATTTCAATATGAAATATTCTATTAAACAGAATCAATATTTGATTAACGATTTATATATATATATCGTTATCAATAATTTCAACCAATCAATCAGCATTTCAACCAAACAGTTAACACACATCAGTCAACAGATAATTATCAGTTTTAAATATATGTTAGAAAAATATAACTGTTCAGAGTTGTTGAGTTTTACTCACATTGGACGATCATGGTTAATAACGATAACCATCTTTGATTCTGACAGACAATTTATTTTGCTATAAATTGTAACAGACTCTAATGGGCTTCCAGTCAGTTCCATCGTGTAGTGTCTGTCCATACGATCCTAACGCAACTTACGGTTCGTCAATCTGATATCGTAGGTAGGAGATATGATGATTACAAGTTATACACTTATTTAATTAAACTTGAATTTCATTCTATTTAAACAATTGGACTTTACCTTTACCATTGGGCCCAATACCATCCAATTTAAAACCCACGGCCTCTACCCTTCTTCCCCAAAACCATGAACACGCTGCTCCAGTAATTCACTCCCTCCATGACCGAATTTCAACTCCACCTCACCACTTCATTACTTCACGAAATCGATCCCCGAGACCACCGCTGCTTATCTCTTCAGCATCTCCATCCTCCCACCCCCTCAACCAACAACTCGTGTCACCGGAGTGGAACCCGTTCTCGGCCTCAAACATCCCGACCCAGTAGCAGGTTGCGACAGAAGTTTGCACCGAATTCACCACAATTTTGCATACAGCTGCTAAATCCCCTCATGAATCTGATGCTCATACTCAATCCTAGAATAAGCGCTCCAATTTCCCCCGATTCTGAACCCTAACGCTTCGCAGAAAATTTGTTGCGAACGACATGATGTCGAGCTGAGCAAAACACACATGAAGATGAAGCTCTTGCCTTGCCGAATCTTTATATATACGTAGTATGATTTATGCTAACTCATTGTATTCGTTTATGATTTTTCTAAGTTGGTGGAAAATGGTTTTATTGTTCTGCGATGGGTTTTATAAGTTTGTGTTTGGGTAGGTACCATTTGTGGCTGTGAAGACATAAGGCGTGGCCTTCATATAGTCCAAGAAAAGTTGGGATACTTTTTTTATATTTTGTTTTAATGATTTTATATTCATTCTTGGTCCTTATAAATCCCTGCGACCACATACGATACCCAAAAATCACCAAACTGGACATACACCTTCAGTTCGACATTACGATCCCAACGAAACTAGTTTCGTCGAATTCCGACTTCGTATGCTCACACAGCGTATTTTTAACCATCAAAATACTGACTGTTTCTCACTATAAAAATCCGTACGGCCACACAGTGACTCTAAAAATCATGGAACTTGGAATCTAGCAATAATTTGATGTTGCGGATCCAACAAAATTAGTTTCGTCGAATTCCGACTTCGTTTGCAAAAGTGGCTATTTTTAAAGCTCTAAATAGCCTATTTAAATATATAAATATAATTAAACAATTAAATTAAATATTTATAAATAAATATTATCATATATATTCACACTAGAATATCACACAGCCCCAGAATAATCCTATATGGATTTCTAACTCGATATTTCCTCATCAGAGTTATATTGATATTTTATTTATATTTAAATCCTTTTATAAATCGTTATATATTATAAAGGAATTCCACAACGACTTTTCTAAAATTTGATTTGGACATAAATCAAAATCTACACGACGAAATCCCGAATTTTCTCTTCCAATAGAAAAATATACTCCACCAGCTCCTAACGTTTCTTATTTAACAGAAATCCAATTTAAAACGGCTCCTGTATATTCGTTTAAAGTTTGAATTGCCAAATCGCGAACTACGGCGCCATTTCGAGCTCGATTAAAATTATATTATAATTTATACGTTCAACGATCGTTATTTAAATATATTCGTTATCGTAATTCAATTCTAAACTGAATTAAATATCACAGATGATCCAGTTCACACCATATCGCCATTCCAGCCAATTCTGATTATTTCATAATTAAATATATTATTTAATTTATTATTTTAATTAAATATTCACTCTTATTTAATTCAACGATCATGAAATCCTTTTAATCACCTTTTAAATAATTAAATACATTAATTATTGTACCGCTGAAAAATGCGAGTCATTACACAGGATGGACTTGTAAATGAACGCGTGTTTGACGTTGTATTTCATAACATATCCGATCAGTTGTTATTGTTTATATATCTGTGGTGGCAGAGACTTTATTCTCTTATCTTAACACCCTTCTTTGAGATGTATGAGCTTAGAGGTTATGTTATTAATAGAAACTGATCATATGTGTGAATTAACAATGTGGCATGATGAGTACTACTGGCAGATAGATCAAAGCTTCTTGTTGAAAAGCATAGCTTTGTGGATGATGACAAAAGCATGGCTAATATATCGTAGCTTTGTGTCAAGACGTTACTTTGATAAACCTCAGAACCCATGAATGGCCGAAGTTGGATAATAAACAGCAAGATAGAATCGATTGAGTTCGACTGCTAGCGTAATTTGTTGGGCTGTGAAAGCCTACGACGACAGATATTTCCTGAGGAAACCAGGCATAACCATTTTGTTGTTGCGATCTAGGTTGAGGGCGAAATACGCAAACTAAGGAGGGTTAAAGGTACGGAAATTCACAGGGCTATGAAAGCCTACGACGACGGATGTTTTCTGGGGGAATCAGACGTAACCATTGTCTATATGTGGTCCATAGTTGAAAGGATAACCTACAGGAGATTCCTAGGCACACTTATAAATGTCATGATTAAGGATCATACGTTCTTGGTCCTGGACATCCAGATAAAGGTGATCCAAAATTTTAGGACCATGCGATTTGAGTCTTGGGACACCCCGTTAGTAGTGTCAAGAAAATGCATTAGTCATGATGGAACCCAACTTCCAATACGAACCTTCACGATATTAGTTGTAATCATTGTATGTAGACGTAGTATCTACGTCTGCTAAGATTGATATATTTATTTGTAAAAATAATTTAAAAGAGAATTTTGCATATCAAGCATTTTTGGCCATTGTAAGGTAAAACTCTATCCTTCCTGCGTTGCATTAGGTGATGGGATTTGAGTCTTACAATAGCTTCATTTTTCAAAAAGGCATTGCGATAGGTGTTTGATTGGTATTTGTGTGGAAAAACCCGTTTCATGTTGTATGGCGTAGTCCCATGATTTACCCAACTTTAAAATATTGTAAATAACTTATTTTGATTCTCACGTCAGTCCCATGACTGATTTGGAGTTTATTGTTTCCCACCTAAACTCGAGATGCCCATATTTTCCACATGAATAGCTAGTAGTTTTGGGTTTTGTAGATATTTTATAGATCAAGATTCTGGATTGAAGCTAGAGCTGTGTCCATAACATTTGATAGTCTTCTGCTGAATGTAGTTATATTTCCGTTGTGTATTGTTTTGATTTATGTACTCTGATAATATTGTACTCTGATGTAACATTGATATAATGTTAATGAAAAAGTTGTTTTGTTCTGTTCTTATTAGTCGTAATCCCAAGTGATATGTCTTGTTGATGTTTAAGTCGGTTGGACGATCGATTCGAACCGAGGGGAAGGACGGGTTGTCACAATAATCCAGGATGTTGCTTTAGAATTATCTGTAAAACTAAAACTACTAGCTGTCCGTGTGGAAAATATGGGCACCCAGAGTTTAAGTGGGCAAAAATAAACTCTGAGGCAGTTACGGGACTGGTATGAGAATCAAAAAAATTATTATACTTTATTTTAAAGTTGGGTAAATTACGGGACCATGCCGTATAACACGGAACGGGTTTTCTCTACATGAATAGTAATCATAAAAACTCGCCATGCTTTTTGAAAAATGAAGCTATTATAAGACTCAACTCCCATCACACAATGCAAGCGCAAACCGGAGGATAGAGTTTTACCTTATATTATCCCAACATGCCTGATATGCGAAATTTCTCTTTTATTATTACTAGTGCATAATGTGGAAATCAATTTCAAAAATAAATGTATCAATCTAAGACGACATCATACCCCATCCTATTATGTCGCCATATAGGTTTACAACTGAAAACGCAAGGTAATGGAAGTTGGATTTCCACCAATGACCAAGGTAAAAGATCTTCCTTATCCGAATCATACCATCTCTAACAAGATGTCCAGGACTTGGGCTCACGTGAGCCCTAGCAGAGCCGACCCACCAATTCCCAGTGATTTCGGATCACTCCTAAATGTAACGTTCCCTGGTCATATCTGACAGTCATCCTGGTCGTATTTGACCATCATCCGAGGCGCCTCAATTCTAACATCCACATTAAGTAAATGTCCTGGGCTCAATATCATGACATCAACTTTTTGCTAGGAGGATACGGCAGTCCTTACTCTCTTGTCTTTCATCCTATTTTTAGCCATTCCCAGGTGGTGAGGCTCGCCGAAGTCACGTTTCTACACAAAGCTATGCTATATCAGCCATGCTTTGATCAGCCATCAACTTAGCATGCCACGTTGTCAGATCACACTTACGATCAGTTTCTATTAGTAGTATAACCTATTATTTCATATGTCTCAAAGAAGGGTGTTAAGCTAAGAGAATAAGTTTTCTACCACCACAGATATATCATCAGTAGCAACTAATCGGTTATGTTATGAAATACAACGTCAGACAAACATCCATTTACAATTTCGTTATGGGTCTGAATGAAACCAAAGGTACCTTATTCTTCGTCCCCTAAGGGAGAGAGGACCTTGCATATCCGGTCAATCTTTAAGAAAGTCTAGACAATCGCCACTGTACCATTATAACAGAAGCTACCCAAGGCATCGACAATAATCCAAACGATGTGAAGATCTCCAGTCTTCAACCACCACCTTCAATATCTTCGATAATCGTCGTATTAGTTATTCAAAATGGGTTGAAACCCGGTCTTTCTGAATAACTATCGAATCATTAAAATCAAGTGATATATAAACATATCATAAGTCGCATTCATATTCAGAATATTCTTTTACTCAAATATCCTTTACTTCAGGAATTACTCCCTCAAATCTTACCAAAGATTTATAGAATCTATTTTCACAAACTTAACTCAAATTAAGGTTTATAAGCCTTTTCGGGATTATTGAGCCACACAAAAAGGTAATCTCTCATATCGTTATCTCGTTCTCATCCTATTCATCCCATGGATCAAAACCGGTGGTACTCCATATCTAATACCCCTCTTATTTGGTATGTTTAATTACCTTCTTTCATTTTAAATCTTTATTGAAAGATTTATTAAAATTCTAACATAGTTTTAATCTTCATTTCATTCAATCAAATTTTAATTGAAAGATTTATTAAAACTCAAACTTGAGAAATCATCTTTCCTTTAACTGGGTTAAAGAACAAATGTTATATAAAACATCGGTCACGGTAAACCCAAAATCAAACATCCATTCAATTCCAGTTAAATTTATTAATTGGAAAACTTCACTTTGGAAAACTTCATTACTCTTAATTAAATGATTTATTCCATAAACTTCATTTCCAACAAGGTTTAAGAATAGTATTATTGAAGGTACCATTCACAAAAATGTAAAATCCAATTTTACATCAAATATAAGGTTTTAAATAGAAATTATATCGACTTATATTTAATATCAAATTATGAAACCAACAGATGTCGTATAGGCAATAATGATATTTATATCTTCCAAATTCTTCAAAACAATATCTGTATAATTATGGAATCCAATACTGAAATATCCGAAGATTATTTCCATTCAAACCCAAATAAACTTAATTTTGAAAACTTTTAGTTTATCTTCAACTAAACTTCAAATATTTATTTACTATGTTAAGTAAATTTAGGTCAAAGTCCTCAAAATCAAATCATAGTCCAAAATTTCATAATTCTTACTCAAATCATTTTAAAATCATTAATTATGATTTATGATGATTTTTCCATATTTTTACTAATTTTTATAAGGCCCTTTCATTTGGTTTCCAGTTCTGGTCACCGAACTGCATCTATAGCGAGATTTGAACTTATTTTAAAATCTAATCATTGGATTTTAAAACTTTCTATTCCATTTGAAAACTCTTTTAATCTCAGACCCAAGCTTTTCCGTTTCGGGAGAATCCGACGGTCAGACCTCCCGATATGCCAATTTAAAGATAATGGTTGAAATTTGCGACCGATCGCTGAGCGATTCGTCCTATTCAAACCATTTTATTATTTATAATAAAATTCGTCGATTCAGTTCAAACATATTTTATAAAAAAATTATAAGCTCATTTTGAAAATGATTCAAACTCTAATTCAATTTTAAATCAAAACTGAATTTCAACATTATTATAAAATGAAAATAATAATATTTTTCAAAATATGGTGCAACCCACCCTTGATCTGGGCCCACATAGCAGCCACCAAGTCATGGCCTTCATGACCAAGATCCTGCCTCCATGTAGCTCCATTTTCGATCATACCCGTATGGATTTAAAGCCCTCTCTTCACTCTAAAATTCGTTAGTCAGGAGTCTAGAATAATAATCTGTGGATTGGAAATGATTAAGGGGAGAAGGATATAGGTTTTCAGCCATTGAAAGGGTAAACGATAGCTGCATTTCTTAGGGCTAGGGTTATGGTTAGGACACGGCTTTTTATACTATATTTTTATTAATATTTAACTCTTAATTTGCTTAGCCTAGAAGTTTTCGCGCCCGAACTCCAAATGAAACCCAATGACAGACGTTCCTAGCCAAATACCTTATTTTGGTTACTAGACTTGGTCAAGTCGCAGATTGAATCCTTCGCTTGCTAAACTTGACAGATTTCTGTTTAATGCAACCTGGGAAGAAATTCATCCCCTATCCTTTGTTTCTAGTCTTGCTTCTATCATCTCTGACCACTTCCCTATTGTTCTTGATTCGGGTTCCCTCCCTTATTCCAAGCATTCATTTAGATTTGAGAGATTATGGTTACTAGAACCTACTTTTAAAGAGTTCATTCAAAAGGCTTGGGATTATCCTATCCAATCTCAATCAACTATCCATAATGTTGTCCTTAAATTGAGATCTTTGAGAAAATTGATAAAACGATGGGCCAAAACAGTTTGGGGGTCTATTCGTACCCGAATTTCTAATATTCAAGATGATATTCTAGATCTCAATATCCTTGAAGAATCTCGTCCTCTCAATGAGGAGGAAACTGTCTCTTTGAAAAATCTGGAGTCTGAATTGGATAGATGGTTAAAAGAAGGAGATAGAACTTCAGCTTACTTTCGTGGAATTGCAAATGGATTCCTGCATTCTGGAAATATCTCATGAAAATCATATCTATTCGAATCCTGACGATTTTCTTCTCCTTTTTTTAAACTATTATCGATCAATTCTTGGGAAACCATCCTCTGAGTCCCCTCTTATTGATTTTTATTCTCTTTATCCTTCTCCAGCTTCTATTTCTATTGACCAACCTTTCTCTGAAAATGAAGTTTGGGATGCTCTAAGTGACATGAATGGTGACAAAGCCCCTGGGCTTGATGGATTTGGGCCTTCATTCTTTAAATCTTTTTGGGCCATTGTGAAAACAGATATCATGGCCATGTGCAATGATTTTTTATGAAAACCCTAGCCACATATCTCGGCTAAATTATGCCAATATTGTGCTTTTCCCTAAATTTTCTAGTGCTAGCTCTCTTTCTGATTTCCGTCCCATCAGTTTGCTCAACACCACTTTTAAGATTATCACCAAAACTCTTGCGAATCGCCTTCAATCCGTTATCTCTGATCTTGTCGGAGCTGAGCAATCAGCTCTCATTCTTGGACGCAACATTTTCGATTGTATTGCAGCTACTCAGGAAGTAATCTCTTATTGTTACAATTCAAAAACACCTGGTGTGCTGCTCAAGTTAGATTTTTCAAAAGCATTTGACTCTGTTAATTGGGAATTTATTTTGCAAATGTTCAAACACAGAGGATTCCCTCAGTGTTGGTGTAATTAGATTGATTGTATTCTTAGGACAAGTCATTCATCGATTTCGATCAACGACAATATTGGGAGTTTATTTAAATCCAACAGGGGTGTGAGGCAGGGAGATCCCTTATCTCCCCTTATATTTGTGTTGGTTGCAGATGTATTCAATCAAATGATCAAAAGAGTAATAGCCAACAATTTCTTTGATGGGATTCATCTTCCAAATTCCTCTTTAATTTCTTCCAAATTCCAATTTGCAGATAACACAATTATCTTTTCCTCTCCTGATTTGAATCATATTCATTGTCTTAAAGTTGTGCTTTATATTTTTGAGCTCATTTCTGGTTTGTTTATTAATTTTTTCAAAAGTTCAATCATAATGTTAGGCAATGCTGATTATCTTGGCCCTTCGATTTCATCCATCTTAAACTGCTCGATTCACAGGTTCCCCAATCAGTATTTAGGAATTCCCCTTAGACCCACTAAACTTCATAAATCTGATTGGGCCTCTCATTCATAAAATTGAACAGAGATTATCTTCCTGGAAAGCTAATACCTTATCCTCTGCTGGCTGTCTAGTGTTGGTTAAAGTTATATTATTTACTTTACCAACATATTGGATGACTATTCACAAACTACCTAAGTAGGTAATTTCAAAAATTGACTCAATTAGGAGTTCTTTTCTATGGAATGGTAATAACGTCAAGAAACTGGTCAATTGGCAAACTGTTTGCTTAAATATCAATCAGGGGGGTTTGAGCATTATTAACCTTTCTAACTTCAATATGGCTCTTCTATCAAAATGGTTATGGCGTGCAGTTACTCCTGGTTCTTTCTTATGAAAAGATTGGGTCCTTACTCTCTACTGTTCCAATAATTCTCATTTAGTCTTCCATTCTCTTCCTTCTGTTAAGCCTTCTCCCTTCTGGTCAGGGTTTTATCTTGTATTCCCCGCATTAAAAATCTGTTTCATGTCAATCTAGGAAATGGTGAATCTTGTTTATTCTGGTATAGCATGGACATATTCCCCTTTTTCAAGCTTTTTCTTCCCTTTTTCCTTTCATTTCCAATGAATTTTCCTCTGTAGCTAATCTGTTGTGTATTGGTCCCTCATCTCTGAGCCCTTCAACCTTTTTTAACGCAAGAGTACTAGATAATTTTCTTCTTGCTGCAAACCTGATCTCTCACACACAACTTTCCCTCTCTCCTGATTGCTATTTTTGGGCTTTATCACCAAAGAGAGGTTTTTCTGTTGCTTCAGTGTATAATTATTTGAATTTCTCTGGAAGATTATTCTCTTTTTTTAGAATCTGGAAAATTCCTCTTCCTCCAAAGGTTCTTTTCTTCAACTGGTGTTTGATTCATGGCAAAATCAATACTAGAGCTAAATTGTGCAGACTTAACTTGATTGAGGATTCTCGTTGTGCTCATTGCTCTAACCATATAGAGACTATTGGTCATCTTTTCTTGGATTATGAATACTCTTTCCCGGTTCTTGCAGCCACTGGTTCCTATCTGCTTGGCTTTGTTCCTGAAATTCATTCAGTGTTGTATCATTGGGAATTTTGTGATGCAAATGCTGCACTGGACTCCTTTTTAGCAATATTTTGTTGGAGTATTTGGAAAGAAAGGAACGCTGTAATATTTAATAAACCTCTGAAGAGATTTAAGGGATTATGCAATCTTATAATATTCTGTTTTAACTCTTGGTCAGGTCTAGTTTCTTCCTCTGCCAGCTTCATGCTTGCTCTGCCAGCAAATAATAGTCCAGTGGAGTCTGTGGGTTCTAACCATGGCGATTCAAGTCCAAATTTGCAATAATATGTACATGGTTGTCTATGCTAGAATGTTATTCTGCTATGTCTTCTTTTGGCTTATGTATAATCTGCATATTTCTCTATCTGCTTTTTGGGGTGTTCTAGCTTCTGATGTAATGTTCGTTTTGGATTGAACTACTGTATAATTATCAACATTTATAATTGGTAACTTGGCCACCAGTTGGGCTTGTCAACTGGACTATATATATTTTAATATTATGTTAATCAGCTGTGTAGTTTCGCACTACACATCCGTCTTACTCAAAAAAAAAACCTTATTTTGGACTCAATGGAATAGATTACATAACCAATTTGATTGTTTTAATCAGTTTATCTCAGAAATAAAATATAAGTCAATATAATGTTAAATATTGATTTTTAACGTGCGTTTTAATTTACTACGACCACATACTAACTTCGAAAATTACGTAATTTGAAATACTATTATATTTCATTAATACGGTTCCAACAAGCCTGGTATCCTCAAATTCGGAGATCGTTTGAAAAATGGCCTTATTTCTAGCTTTAATTGGATTTCCAACATGCGTGCATATTACATACATTTACATACAAACTCCGACTGACTTAAAATTTGAAACCTAACAATAATTTAATGTTCTGAATCCGATAAAATTGGTTCATCGAAAAAGGAGGTCGTTCGAAAAATGACTATTTTTAAGGCTTAAATAAAGTGGCAATTAGGCACGCATCCTTATTTCAATGTTTCATTTGAACGACAACCTCCCTTAAAGATTATTATAAAGCGAGTCTCAATTTTTAGCTGCTTCGTGTTTTTCTACATTTTTTGGATGCTTCATGTTTTTCTACATTTTTTGGCGCTCCTATATAAAAAAAATAAAAAAAGTGCAAATATTCATGGGATAATCTACAAAGAAAAAAGAACAACAAATTCAGCAATTATAGTGAATAATTGTTGATATGTCAGCAATTATTCATCCTAAATTTTAGTTGAAAATCGGGATGAATAATTACGGATATATAAATGATTATTGTATATAATTGCTGATATATCAGCAACTATATTTAATTCTTTGCATAACTGAATGGATTATTGTTGATATGTCAGCAATAATTGTACATAATTGCTGATGTATTGTAATATCCCAAAATTTTAACAAAGTTTAATTTGAATTTTATTGTATAATTTAGTTTTTCTGTATATAAATTGATTTTAATAAGGTTTAACATATAGATTTAATATTGAATAAGTATCTTGTTTATTTTATAAATACAATTTTTGTAAAAGAAAACATATTTAAGAGTTATATTTAATTTATAAGGTTTTATAAGTATTTCAATATTAATGATTAATGATATTTTCTGATTTTTGAGAATATTAATATAAGAATATGATTTGGTAAAGGATAAGTTATTTTTTAAGACTTTTCAATGATTTTATTTTTTTGAATTGAAATATTATTTATTTAAATTTTGATAACCTATAATTTTGATATAGTTAAGATTTATAAATGTTACATTTATATGTATAACTAAATTTGGCTACATTTATAAGTATTACAAAAGTGTAGCTAAGTTAAACTAATTTTAAATTGCCTTAGGATAAGGATCAAGGTGAGGTGTCCTTGTTAGTTGTCTACGTGCATGCTATGGAGTTCATGAAGAGTGCCAAGTATCCCTTGATTTAACTACTATTTTACCCTTTGGATTGCCTATATAAGAAAGGCTAATCTCCGTGTTCATGCACACTTCACTACTTCAAGATGCAAATTTCCTCACGTCAATTTTCTTCTGGTCACTTGTTTTCAATTTCCTGTGAATGGAAAATAAACATTTCCTCTCATTCATAAATCGACACCTCTCAAACCATTCATTTTTAGCTGAAATGATCTATGCAGATGTAGTTTGGATCATCGTTCCCGATTTTTAGAAATGGACGGATCAAGTTTTCGTCGATTTTCGAGAGAGAAATCTCAGTTTTAAAGTAAGATGATTATATGTGAAGAGAACTTTAAAAACTCATATCTCTCAATCCAGGGAGAATTGATCGACGCCGTATGCATCGTTACGACCAGCAGGAAATGTAGTATTTTTGGTGCGAATTTGGTTCGATTCCGTGTCGATGATCGGAAATGTTTAAAACAAGGTTTGGAGTTCGTCGAAGGTGGAAGCAATGATAGATGAATCGGTGAATGACGTGACAATGAGGAAGGAGAGGGCTTTGATGTGGTGTATTTTGGTGAAGAATGGTGAGATTTTTTGTCATAGCTTTTATCACTATACGTGGATTTAGGGCACCGTGATGTTCGGATTTTGATTCAAGGCTCCGGAGACATGGTGAGTTGGTGCACTCAACTGAGTACGCGAAGAAAGATATGCGGGAGGTCTCGGATTCGTAATCGGTGGAGTAGAATTGTTGTGTATGTGCATGCCATGCACGGCTTTGGGTTTCAGGTGTGTGAGAAAGGAGATGCAAAAAGGTAGAGGAGAGAAGAAGAAGAGGAGAGGGTGCGGGCCAGATTTTAAACGTGACATAGCAATTGGGCTTTGGGCCAAGGATTCTTGGGTATGTTTTATTTTATTGTTAAGTTAAATTTAGTTTAAAACTCTAGAAAGTAATATCCCATTCGTTTTAGATCCGATTAACTCGCCGTTGGAGGCGTTAGGATCGTATTGAGAAATAGAACGCATTGATGTATAATATTGGTAATTTTAGTTAAGTAAAAATTTATAATAAAATAAAATGTCGTACATATAAATATATAATGAAGATAGTTATTAATCGAATTTTAATACAAGAATTAGAAAAAAATACTAGCTGCTAATAGAAGTGGATTGAAAGTAGTACGAGTAGCGGTAGCAATGTTCGTTCGCTTGTTCGCTATGGCAACGAGGATTTTGGAGATATTATAGTGAGAACTCCTATTTTAAGTTATTTATGCAAGTTGATAGTGGTTGAATAATTGGCCATGATAAATTATATTTGGTTGGATATGGATGTTATTGTCTGAATTGATGTGTAGATAGCACACTGAACACTAATAAGAATTATTGTCCGTAACTCTTGTGCACAACTGAGATGGTTGTTGTGATTATAATTCATGTTTATCTGATTTATATAGTTGATTTATTATGGTTGCATGAATTCACACACACACTGTAGTTGTGGAATTATATGGGTGATCGATTTAATCTTCCTTCAATAAAAATGAAGATTGTTTTTCAATATTATTTTAATTCCAGTTTAATTCGGAATGAGATTTGAAAATTAGACAATGGTTATATATATATTGACGATGTTATATATATACACCAGAATGTTCTAGGATGACAGAGAGGATAGTGTATAGGCTTGGGTTTAGAAATATAGTTTCCTGCTCTCCCTCGCTATCCCTAATTTATACGATGAGCGGGACGATTAATTCAAAATATAATTTGAAATTTAAATTTGAAATTTAAAAAACATAGAAATAAATTGGAATTTAAATTAATAAATGTCGCATAGTGACCATTCATATTTAAATTTCAAATAGTGGGTTTTGAAATAAAGTTATTTTGAGTTTGGAATGGAAAGATAATATTATTTTGGAAAAAGGAAATTCAGAATATGGTATTGAATCTAAGTTATGGGATTTAATTTATTCTGAAAAGAGGAATTTGGCGATTTATATTTAAAAACGTTATATGGCTTGAATCGAGCGCGTCGCGCAACGACAGTTCATTAATCTCGATTTTAATTTTCAAATGATTATAACTTGAACATTTTGAATCGATTTGAATTGAAACGAAATACGATGGATTTACATTTTAGATCTATATGGTTAAATCGCCATTTCTCAGCGCTTTCCGTAACGCTTTTAACGTTGTTATACCATTTCTTTGAAATGAATGAAATTGATGATTTTAAACCATGAACCATTGTTTAAATTATGGGAAAAGGAATTGTTTATATGTTAAAAGGTTTTAAATGTATGGTATGAAATTTATGGTAAGTAAGATTTGGGAAATTTGAATAAAAAAAGGAAATGGGTTTTGAATAGAGTTAGTTGTCAGATACTCGATATGGAATCCCAGGATTGGATGAGTACTATCAGAAATAGTAAATC
Organism: Allium sativum; assembly: GCA_030737875.1. Taxonomy (NCBI): domain Eukaryota; kingdom Viridiplantae; phylum Streptophyta; class Magnoliopsida; order Asparagales; family Amaryllidaceae; genus Allium; species Allium sativum. The sequence goes on from JASFAX010002592.1 coordinate 19,548, forward strand.
GTATTCATATCCAAATTCTGATGGTGTTTGCCCGAGTTTGTGAATCGATTTCAAATATAAGTCAATTAAATTTTGTTTTAAACTTATATTTGAAATGTCAGTCATTTGAATTACCATAAATGGAGATTTAAATCCAAATTAAGATTTGGTGATTTTGAAGCTTATGGAAAGAGATAACAACGAATAAATGAATTCAGCATTTGAAATATAAGGTTGGAAATGAATATTAAATTTCAAGAAAAAGTTAAGATGATAACGGGGTTTACAGGAATTGAATGAATCCAACCTTAAATTGAAACGAATTGATAACGATTTGGGAAGGAGATTTGAATTGAGAAACTTGTATAGTCCATAGTTACTGATTTTAAAAGTACGCTTATTATTTGGAAAGATCGGGATTGGATTTATGTCTGAAAACCATTCCAAGTAATAGTACGACGTTGTGGAGAAATTGTAAGCATTAATGACGATATTGAAGTCCGGGACCCTTTATATTGCAAGGACGACTTGCTGAATGTCTCAAATAGGTAACTCCCATTTGCAGATAGATTTTATATCAGCTAAGTGGCAAGAAGCCCGAATGTATGTGAAAGAATTATGGATTGTTGTTTTGTTCAGATCTAGAATGGAATCGTATGGATTATGTGTCTGACATTGTTATTGACTGCGTAACACTGATCTCTGTTAATTATATATCTGCTTGGTGGCGGAAAATTTATTCCCTTGCTTAACACCTTTCTCTAAGACGTACGAGCTTAGAGGTCATATATTGATAGAAATTAGTGATGCATTGTGAATGGACAATGTGGCACACTTAAGTTATTAATGAGCTATGGATGATCAAAGCATGACTTATTTAAGCGTAGCTTTGTGTATATCGTGATCTCGACAAGCCTCACAACCCGATAAATGGCTAAAACAGGAAAGATGCAGCAAGGTTAAGGGAATTCATTTCCTTTTAAATAAAAGGTGTACTATGGTATGGAGGCCAGGTATTAACCTATGTGGATAACTTCTATTTATATGGATGTTGATGTTGCGAGTGCTCAGTTTAAAGGTTGGTAACGACCGGGAAGTGATATACTCAGGCATGCTCTAAGTTGCCCAATTAAGGGGTAACCCGACCTCGTGTTGGCAGAGAGCCTGTTTGGTTCTCGCGGCGTCCCTCTAGAGGCGTACCAATCAGTTTGGTAAGGAAGTTCCTTTGCCTGGTCATTTGTTGGAAATCCAATTTCCACTACGAGTCCATACGATTTTAGTTGTATAACCTGCGACCAGCTGGATTACGTCAGTATAATAGGATGGGACATTATGCTGGCTCTGATTAGTACATTTATTTGCGAAATTGTTTTCACACTATGCACTAATAATAATATCATAGGATTTTCACGTATCAAGCATTTTTGACTATCGTAAGGAGAAACCTCGCCCATTTGTGCGTTTGCATTGTGTGTGTGCTGTGAGACCTTATGGTAGTTTCATTTTTCAAAAGTCATAGCGAATTTCTACGCACGGGAGTTCATATGGAGTAAACCCGTTCCGCGTTAGCAGCGTGGTCCGTTGAATTACCTAACTTTAAAATGAATCCTAAATAACAACTGTTTTGAGTTCTCACACCAGTCCCATGACTGACCTGGAGTTTATTGTTCCCTCACCTAAACTCTGGGTGCCCATAATTTTGCACGGGAAGCCTAGTAGTTTGGTTTGCAGAGTTAGCCTTGGATTTAGTTGGAGCAGGATTCTGGTTTTAGCTGGAGCTATATTTTTTGGAGCATTCGCATTCTTCCGCTGAGTTAGTATCTTTTCCACTGTGAAATCGATGTATTCCTTGTAAATCTGATGTTATATTATGGTAATGAAATGAAAAGTTCTGTTATTTTTTGCAAATATGTAAGTACCCATAACTATCTGTCTTTATGAACGGTTTAAGTTGGTTTAATTTCCGGCAAAAACCAGTCAAAAAACTGGGTCGGTACAGATTACTATCAGAGCTTTGATTTATATAAAGCAATGGGGTACGCCATATTTGAACAAAAATAAAGGCTCATCGGAGTTATAATATCTGATTACAGATAGGGTTAGGAATACCCTAGAATGAGATTTCGGAATATTATGTTTGAGAGAGCGTCTAAACAATGTGTTTTTAAATTATAATAAAATTTATAAGTTGAAATTAACTTATGGAAGTATTAGAAATTTACCTTAAACTCATAAATTGGTAGGCATTTATAATCTTATATAGGAATAAATAACTTAAGAGAGTAAGACCCTTAAAAAGGAAATTAAGAGAATGTTTGGTTGTGCTAGAACTTAAATAAAAATTCCTTTGTCTATTAATGATTTTAAGGTTGGTAAACAAGAATAAGAATGACCCAGGTTAAGTAAATTTAATTCCCTTGATTATTTTAATACTCTGGGTAAGGAATTCAAAGTATGAATACTAAACGAGTATAAAACTATTGGAATAAAAAAAATTGAAATAGAATGAGTATTCTCGAAATATAATTCTTCGCTTGTCGCTGGGTTTAGCTTGATTCGTCATCTTTTGATAATTACTATCTCCTCGATTGTCATATTTGGATGTTGTCCAACTCTATTTTTGAATTCTTCCTTTTGCTTTGTCTTGACGAATCCATGGATAAATGGATTACTGAAGTAGTTTTGGTTTTGAAACAAATATTTTGAATTATCTCTTAATTTGAACTTGAATATGTATTAAGTGCAAAAGAGTTTCAAATGATGAATTTATCCAAGATGTTATTTTTGCAGGGTAATTGAATGTTTTGAGAAAAAGATTATTTATTTGAGAATTTGGATTCAAATTGTTGTTGAAATCTAACAAATTTGAGGTATGAACCCTTAGTCTTATATTTTGACTTAAATTGTTAAGTAAACCTTAGGTTCCATAACTTTAGCAGTAAGTTAGAAAGATAATTTCCAAACTGTAAAGTTTCTTAAGGTCGTAGACATTTAAGTACTAGACATTATATATCCTAGTTTCTCCCTTGTGGTAGTGGTAGCAGGTCTGGATTTAACTCATAGAATTCAACTATAAACATAACCGGTGACGACCCTAGTAATTATGAGATTATAGAATCTCTACTTTTAATAAGAATCGGATAAAGTATCCTGAGATGATATAGGCCCTGATTATGACCATTACATTCCTGATATGTTAACAGAGAAATAGGAATTTAAAATTGGTAGAGGAGTTTAAATTTACTCGACTTCCTTTTCGAGGACAAAAAGTCTTAAGGGGTGATGAATGTAATATCCCGAAATTTTTAACTAAGTTTAATTTGAATTTTATTGTATAATTTAGTTTTTATGTATATATATATTGATTTTAATAAAGTTTAAAATATAGATTTAATGTTGAATAAGTATCTTGTTTATATTATAAATATGATTTTTGTATAAGAAAACTAATTTAAGAGTTATATTTAATTTATAAGGTTTTATAAATATTTCAATATTAATGACTAATGATATTGTGACGGCCCGCCCCGCACCAACCGACATTTACTCCAAAAGTGCGCTGTACACATGTCCAGTTAGCACGGAACGGGTCGCCAGAAGAAAAAGAAAGAAGAGAATGGACTAATCAAGGAACCTGTAATATGTCTCACAGCGCATAGAACAAAATATAATAATAATACACTTGACATAAAACAGAAGAGACATTGCATAAGCTAAAACCAGAACTGAGCATCATAGCAGCGGAAATCCAAAATATAGCTTATTACAACTTTTCAAACTGTCTCAAAGCAAAAGCAAGATAAAGGAGGTACACTACTAATGCCCAAGTAGCGACCACCAACGACACAGGGAGAATATCTATATATCATACGTGGAAGCCTCCTGCTCGCCTCCGAATCAGCTACTCGCGCATCACCAGCTAACCATAACCTGTCTCTAGTCTGCTCGTGTGAGCACCCAGAGTAATAAGAAGAGACATAAAACTCTGGGTCAGACATAAAGCCTGGTATGAGCGATAAGCAACAAAACATAACAATAACAGGTATAATCCAATCATACCTGAACCTGGACCTGCAACCAAAGAGTTAGCACTACATACTGTACAACACTCTAAGGTGCCCTTTCAAATGGTGTAAAGATAACGGGGGTGGGGGTGTGCATGTCATAGTGATGTCAAACAGTCAAGCATAGCAATCATCCTCGCATCCCTCACTCAGTGCGTAAAGCATACGATATCCACTACTTTGGTCACCTAATACTTTGGGCCATGACGGAATCCAATCCCGTGTAACTATCACTACAAGCCCACTATCCATCTCTCAGTGGTGAACCAAAGTTATGGATACCAACAACCCCTTTGCACACGTCCCGCAGCAAAGCCCAATCATGAAGTGAACTCATTGGTTCCCGTCTGGATCCTGAGCTCTAACTTCCCGTTTGAACTACCTTTGCATCTCGGGTTTTGGTCTTCACCGGATCGGCCTTCTTTACTTTGCTTCAGGTCGTGGTCATCACCCTTGCTCGGTTCGGATCGTGCTCCCCTATCTGGATCGGGTCCCCCACTTCAGTTCGGGTCGGATCGTGCCATCATGTCTTCGTGGTCCTCGCCCTTAGTCAGCTCGTGATGTTCGCCGGTTCGGTTCGTGGAACTCCTCAGGTGGCGGATCGGTTCGGTGCTCTGACTCATGGTGGTTCGGGTCGTCAACACCCCCAGTGGATCGAGTCGTGCTCCTCCAGTTCGTGGCTACTCCTTCTTGTTCGGATCGGTATCATCACCTCGGGTCGGTTCGTGGGGTCCTTCAGGCGAGCGGTTCGAGTCGAAGGAGGTGGGTGGATCGTGGGCACGAGAAGATCAGTTCATGGCCACCATTGACTAGCGATTCGGATCGGGTATCACGATCGGTTCGGTTCGCGAGTTGCACCTCGGGTCGGTCCGTGCTCCCATCCGATCCGATCCGGTTCGGGTACTTTCCTGCTGCTTTTCCAACGACTGTTTTACGCCATTCGACGGCGTTTACGACCAAACTAACACTTCTAGACAATCACAAAGCATACCATACAGTCATAGCAACATGCATAAACATTCACAAGCAACAAAACAACGATATGATATGTCAAAACGGATCAAACATACCCAAAAACCCATATTTTCCCCTTAAGCATGTTTAAGAAAATCTAACAATAGGATTAGCAAAACTTAACCAAATTAGCCAATTTTTCTAACAGAGGCTTAGAATAATATTTATGAATTTCTGCATATTTTTCTAGATTTTTAACATGCATAATTTCGCTAATTATCACTAATTACTCCTTAATCCCCCAAATTCCGGGATTTACAAAATTAGTCGAAATCAACCCAAATTCATATCAGAGGCATAAAATGATGTTTTAGAATTTTAGGATTTTTTCTAGATTTTTCTGAGCCATAATTTCGCTAATCTTCGCTAATTACCATAATTAGCCGTAATTAGTGAAAAACAATGCAAATCACTCACCTTTGCCACAAAGTAAATTACAGATCTGAAATGATTCTCTGTTTGGGTTGAATCTCTATGCAACACAGCAGCTCTATTCCAAATTTGATGTTGATTAGCCTTGGTTTTATGTAGATTAGGTCAAAACTTGATTAGGGAGTGATTAGAAGGTGATTTAGGATGATTCTAGAGGATGGAGGCCATGACTAGGTTGAAGGCAAGCAAGTGGCGGCTGGAAAAATGAGGAAGAAACCGAAATTCTAACCCTATCAGCCCTCATATACCCCTAAACCCGAAATCCCCCATTGGGCCTAGTTGCTAATCACCCGGTTTGGCCCAATTAAGCTGTTTTTCCACTTCTGAACCTTAATTCAGCCATATCTCCCAAACGGTAAGTCCGTTTGGCTATTGTAACCACTCTACGAAAAGAGAAACCATCATTTGAATCCAATGGAAGTGGTTTCAGGTCAAAATTCCTTTCCAGTCAAAAGTTATGGCCAAAACAGTGCCAACTAGGGGCAAAACGGTCATTTAAAAATCGACAAAAATCATGAACATGAGAAATGACCCCAATAGTCGTCTCCCAAAGTTACATGACCATACGACTTCATATGTGAAAGAAAGAAATATTCTACGATCCCATGATGCGTAGAATACGGGTCGTTACACTCTCCCCCCCCCTTAAGAAATTTCGCCCCCGAAATTCCTTAACCAAAACACACAAAGGGTTCCGCATGCCTATCAACCATAAAACAACAATCAACATGCAAAACAAGTCTATCCTAGCATGCGGTTTACTAACAAGGGAAGAAACTATCACTACCAAAACCTTACTAGGCAAAGAGTCCTGAATACTTCTTCCTTCTATCCTCCTCTGTTTCCCAAGTACAGCCTTTTTCAATCTCACCCCACTGGACTTTGACTAGTTTCACCGCCTTCCTTCGAAGCTGCTTCGTATCGTTTCCAACAAAACGCATAGACTTGCGGTTCCCAACCGCCTCGGGTTCAACCTCGATATCGTCCAACTGATCTGGTGAAATAGCCACATTAGGGTCTTGCACAAACTTCCATAACTGGGAAACATGAAATACGTTGTGAACTCCCGCCATCTTGTTAGGTAGCTCTACTTCATACGCCAAATTCCCAACTTGCTCGAGGACTGGGAATGGGCCAACAAATCTTGGTGCTAACCTACCTCTCCAACCAATCCGAATCACATTCTCTATTGAGAGATCTCGACGAACACCAAGTCGTTAACGAAGAATTCCAAATCTCTTCGTCTCTTATCGAGATAAGCCTTCTGCCTATCTTTATTCTTTCCCAGTAGTAAATCTGCTCTATGTCTCAATACATCTTGTTACCACTGGGATGTATAGTCAATTTCGAGTGATGATATGCTCTAAGCACTTCACCTCTCGGTCCATGTACGTTGGGTACAACTAGTCCCTTATTCTTTCGAAGCCACCCTTCTCGATCAAATCCTTACCTAATCATTCTCTTTCCATCCATACCCATCTCTACTCTAGAGATGGTTCCCAATAGATTAGGATCGTCCTTCTAACTGGAAACAATCCACTCAATCAAAATCGATCTAATCGTCAAGCTTACTAGTGTTTCTGAATCCAATTCAGTCTTGGGTCTGAAATCATATCCTGTGACATACTCTAGTTGCTTCCATCCTAGAAACAAAATCCCTAAACTGGCATGTCTCCTACTCAATGCAACTAATACTGCACCCAAATCCTTTACTATGATTACTCTGCCCCATGGAGTCATGGCGACTCCATTGCACTGATCCATAGTCACTAATCCTTTGCTATGTCCACTCTGCCCCATGAAGTCATAACAACTCCACTGCACTGGCTCATAGCCTTACTAATCCTTTACTATGTCCACTTTGCCCCTCGAGTCACAATGACTCTACTGCACTGGCTCATAGTCCTACTACAATCACTTTGTTCCCCATCGCTGGAACCCTACAGGTGATAGTCTACTCAAGAGAAGAAAGATAGGAACAAACATAGCAACCATAACATCCATCAAACAAATCCTATCTATCACCTGCTAAAGTCATAAACACATCGACACCTACATGATTGGTCTAACCAATCCCAATATGTCGATTCTAGCATGTCTGATCCAACCAACATCACTAACTAATGGAAGCCCAACCCCCATACATACACCGATGCCTACTTGACTGGTCCAACCAATCCCAGGCCAATGGAAGCCCCGCCTCCCTACGGTCTACCGTACGTCCAACGCACGTTTATCCTCCAAGGATAATTAAACTAATGGAAGCCCAGCCTCCAATCGGACTACCGTACGTCCAACGTACGTTTATCCTCCAAGGATAACTAGATCACGTCCAACGGATCCAAGGTAACGGGCGTCCCCAGATACCCCTGCTTTTAGTCCTCCTAAAATGCTTGAGTCTAACCCAAGACTATCCATTATCTTGCTGCCCTCTCGAGTCCAACTCGAGCTGAATCCAATTCCTTGCAGCCTTCTCGAGTCTAACTCGAGTCAATCTCCCAGAGATAAACTAGACTCATCCAATGAATCTCGTACTGCACGTCCAACGTACATTCACCTTCCAAAGGTAAACTAGACCCACCTAGTGAATCTAGGTACTCTACCTACGAGTCCAAGTCCAACGTGAAACTCTCCTATGTTCGCTGAATCTCCAAGATCAACGAGCCTCCCACTATGTTCCAAACATGCTTCAAATCTAATGTGAAGTATTTCCATATTCGTTATATCACCATGACTAACGAACTCGCCCCATTTTTCTTTTACGAGTTCAAGTCTAACTTGAATCATCCTAATCTTCGTTGTATCTTCCATGATCAACGAACACATCCTATTCCTTCAAAAAGAACATCAACATAGGGTCCTAACCAATCCATTACTCTGCATCTTTCCCGAGTCCCACTCGAGCAAGCTCATAACCCTATCGAGTCTAACTCTAGGCAGTCTATACCGTTGAACAGTCTTATCATGTTCCGTCCGCCCATCACTCCTCGAGTGAACCAAGATATCATCCAATGAAAATCGCAACTACTATTTACCCCTCACGCAACCCATCCTAGTCGAAATCGACATTCCCCAAGCACAAGCCCCAAAGGCCTAAACCAATATCAGACAAGCACCCAAGGAACATCCCCTCCGAGTTCGGATAATCCACATGAGGTGATACTAGCAAAACAATCTAGCACTAGAGTACTCATTTGCCTCCCAGAGACAACTAGAACTTACTGCAACGATAACCTCTTAGCTTCCTTAACTCCAGTTACCCTTGCCATCCCTAGGTAGGTACCTAATACCACCCTATTCCTTTGGAGTAGATCGACTCCCCAAAATAATGCTAAACCCAGTAAAGCCCAAAACAAAGCAATCACAAGGAAACATACATCCATGACTCGATAAGACCACATTAACAAATCATGCCCAGCTAGTCGAACCACCAAATCGGGTTCGTCACTACTAAAGGTCTATCGACTAACTCAGGTTTGTCAAACAAAACCCGATCAAAACGTCTTAAATAGAAAGCATACCTCGAATAACGACACCTTTTTCCTTCTGCGCCGCAGTTGGGGCATTTGACGAAGAAGGAACAGCGTTGATAGCATACGCTTTCACAATCTGCTTCTCCCTAGGAGGTTGTGGGCAATCATCCTTGTGATGTCCCGCCTGGCCGCAGTTAAAGCACTTCCTTTCCCCAGGCTTTTCTCGACAATCTCTGGCGTAATGGCCCTTCTTGCCACAACTAAAGCATTCGCCATCTTTCTTATTTTTCTTACTCTGACCATCGTTGGTCGGGTTCTGCTTCCTCTTGTTCTGAGAATTCTTCTTGCCTTCACCGCCTGCTTGCGGCTTTGGCTCCTCTGCAGATGCCGTAGCAACTTCGGCCTTCGACTTAGGGAAAAGGCTCTCTGACCTTAATGCCTTTCCTACAATAGACTCGAACGTCTCATCGATATGGTTTATAAGTCTTTCCCCCAAGTACCCATCCAAACCAGTTATGAACTTCTCGTTCTTCTTTTCGACTGTATCGATAAGGGACCATCCATATTTCGATAAAGTGTCGAATTCAGCGATATACTCCGAGACTGCTCTACCGTTCTGCTTAAGCTCCAAGAACTTCTTGAACAGTTCTGATTTATGAGCAGCTGGAATAAACTTATCACAAAAGCGAGTCTTAAACTGATTCCAAGTAACTTGATCTTCTGGAGTAGCCGTTCTAATGGCATTCCACCAATTCATCGCTCGCCCTTGCAGCTGACGAGACGCTAGCCTTCTCTTCATCGCATCCTCAAGATCCAAGTCGTCGAAGATACGATCACAGCTATCCAACCAATCCTGAACATCTGTGGCCGACTCCGTTCCGTGGAACGGCTTCCCACCAAGGTTAGTGTAATCCTTGCACAACTTGGCGAAATCGACCCTAGGCGCCTGCACCGCTGCACCACCACCATTAACAGCATTAGGGACTGCTCCCTGAGCATCCCTAATCATATCTCGCATGAAGTTGGTGAACATCGTCCTCAAGTCTGGGTCATTCCTATTGTTACCCCTTGGACCGTTGTTCCTCAGGTTTCGGCTCATCGTCAATCTGTAAAAGGGAAACGATTAACGACCCCATAGTGGTACCAGTGCAGTGCAACTTCATTCTTATACTACTAATAGTATATATATACATAGCTTTTGAAAACCAAAGTAATCACAAATACGCGCTCTCATATACGTACTATCTCTCCCTAGTGCCTTTCCCTAGGTTAACTACGCAACCTAGAGCTCTGATACCAAGTGTGACGGCCCGCCCCGCACCAACCGACATTTACTCCAAAAGTGCGCTGTACACATGTCCAGTTAGCACGGAACGGGTCGCCAGAAGAAAAAGAAAGAAGAGAATGGACTAATCAAGGAACCTGTAATATGTCTCACAGCGCATAGAACAAAATATAATAATAATACACTTGACATAAAACAGAAGAGACAGTGCATAAGCTAAAACCAGAACTGAGCATCATAGCAGCGGAAATCCAAAATATAGCTTATTACAACTTTTCAAACTGTCTCAAAGCAAAAGCAAGATAAAGGAGGTACACTACTAATGCCCAAGTAGCGACCACCAACGACACAGGGAGAATATCTATATATCATACGTGGAAGCCTCCTGCTCGCCTCCGAATCAGCTACTCGCGCATCACCAGCTAACCATAACCTGTCTCTAGTCTGCTCGTGTGAGCACCCAGAGTAATAAGAAGAGACATAAAACTCTGGGTCAGACATAAAGCCTGGTATGAGCGATAAGCAACAAAACATAACAATAACAGGTATAATCCAATCATACCTGAACCTGGACCTGCAACCAAAGAGTTAGCACTACATACTGTACAACACTCTAAGGTGCCCTTTCAAATGGTGTAAAGATAACGGGGGTGGGGGTGTGCATGTCATAGTGATGTCAAACAGTCAAGCATAGCAATCATCCTCGCATCCCTCACTCAGTGCGTAAAGCATACGATATCCACTACTTTGGTCACCTAATACTTTGGGCCATGACGGAATCCAATCCCGTGTAACTATCACTACAAGCCCACTATCCATCTCTCAGTGGTGAACCAAAGTTATGGATACCAACAACCCCTTTGCACACGTCCCACAGCAAAGCCCAATCATGAAGTGAACTCATTGGTTCCCGTCTGGATCCTGAGCTCTAACTTCCCGTTTGAACTACCTTTGCATCTCGGGTTTTGGTCTTCACCGGATCGGCCTTCTTTACTTTGCTTCAGGTCGTGGTCATCACCCTTGCTCGGTTCGGATCGTGCTCCCCTATCTGGATCGGGTCCCCCACTTCAGTTCGGGTCGGATCGTGCCACCATGTCTTCGTGGTCCTCGCCCTTAGTCAGCTCGTGATGTTCGCCGGTTCGGTTCGTGGAACTCCTCAGGTGGCGGATCGGTTCGGTGCTCTGACTCATGGTGGTTCGGGTCGTCAACACCCCCAGTGGATCGAGTCGTGCTCCTCCAGTTCGTGGCTACTCCTTCTTGTTCGGATCGGTATCATCACCTCGGGTCGGTTCGTGGGGTCCTTCAGGCGAGCGGTTCGAGTCGAAGGAGGTGGGTGGATCGTGGGCACGAGAAGATCAGTTCATGGCCACCATTGACTAGCGATTCGGATCGGGTATCACGATCGGTTCGGTTCGCGAGTTGCACCTCGGGTCGGTCCGTGCTCCCATCCGATCCGATCCGGTTCGGGTACTTTCCTGCTGCTTTTCCAACGACTGTTTTACGCCATTCGACGGCGTTTACGACCAAACTAACACTTCTAGACAATCACAAAGCATACCATACAGTCATAGCAACATGCATAAACATTCACAAGCAACAAAACAACGATATGATATGTCAAAACGGATCAAACATACCCAAAAACCCATATTTTCCCCTTAAGCATGTTTAAGCAAATCTAACAATAGGATTAGCAAAACTTAACCAAATTAGCCAATTTTTCTAACAGAGGCTTAGAATAATATTTATGAATTTCTGCATATTTTTCCAGATTTTTAACATGCATAATTTCGCTAATTATCACAAATTACTCCTTAATCCCCCAAATTCCGGGATTTACAAAATTAGTCGAAATCAACCCAAATTCATATCAGAGGCATAAAATGATGTTTTAGAATTTTAGGAATTTTTCTAGATTTTTCTGAGCCATAATTTCGCTAATCTTCGCTAATTACCATAATTAGCCGTAATTAGTGAAAAACAATGCAAATCACTCACCTTTGCCACAAAGTAAATTACAGATCTGAAATGATTCTCTGTTTGGGTTGAATCTCTATGCAACACAGCAGCTCTATTCCAAATTTGATGTTGATTAGCCTTGGTTTTATGTAGATTAGGTCAAAACTTGATTAGGGAGTGATTAGAAGGTGATTTAGGATGATTCTAGAGGATGGAGGCCATGACTAGGTTGAAGGCAAGCAAGTGGCGGCTGGAAAAATGAGGAAGAAACCGAAATTCTAACCCTATCAGCCCTCATATACCCCTAAACCCGAAATCCTCCATTGGGCCTAGTTGCTAATCACCCGGTTTGGCCCAATTAAGCTGTTTTTCCACTTCTGAACCTTAATTCAGCCATATCTCCCAAACGGTAAGTCCGTTTGGCTATTGTAACCACTCTACGGAAAGAGAAACCATCATTTGAATCCAATGGAAGTGGTTTCAGGTCAAAATTCCTTTCCAGTCAAAAGTTATGGCCAAAACAGTGCCAACTAGGGGCAAAACGGTCATTTAAAAATCGACAAAAATCATGAACATGAGAAATGACCCCAATAGTCGTCTCCCAAAGTTACATGACCATACGACTTCATATGTGAAAGAAATAAATATTCTACGATCCCATGATGCGTAGAATACGGGTCGTTACAGATATTTTCTGATTTTTGAGAATATTAATATAAGAATATGATTTGGTAAAGGATAAGTTATTTTTATAGACTTTTTAATGATTTTTTTTTTTGAATTGAAATATTATTTATTTAAATTTTGATACCTTATAATTTTGATATAGTTAAGATTTGTAAATGTTACATTTATACGTATAACTAAATTTGGCTACATTTATAAGTATTACAAAAGTGTAGCTAAGTTAAACTAATTTTAAATTGCCTTAGGATAAGGATCAAGGTGAGGTGTCCTTGTTAGTTGTCTACATGCATGCTATGGAGTTCATGAAGAGTGCCAAGTATCGCTTGATTTAATTATTATTTTACCCTTTGGATTGCCTATATAAGGAAGGCTAATCTCCATGTTCATGCACACTTCACCACTTCAAGATGCAAATTTCCTCACGTCAGTTTTCTTCTGGTCTCTGGTTTTCAATTTCCTGTAAATGGAAAATAAACATTTCTTCTCATTCAAAAATCCACACCTCTCAAACCATTCATTTTTAGCTGAAATGATCTGCGCAGGTGTTGTTCGGATCATCGTTCCCGATTTTTAGAAATTGACGGCTCAAGTTTTCATCAATTTTCGAGAGTGAAATCTCAGTTTTACAATAAGATGATTATATCTGAAGAGAACTTTAAAAATTCGTATCTCTTAATCCAGGGAGAATTGAATGACGCCATATGCATCGTTTCGATTAGCAGGAGATGTAGTTTTTTGGTGCGAATTTGGTTCGATTCCGTGTCGATGATCAGAAATATTTAAAACTAGGTTAGGAGCTCGTCGGAAGGGGAAGCAGTGATAGACGAACCGGTGAATGGAGTGATGATGAGGAAGGAGAGGGCTTCGATGTGGTGTAGTTTGGTGAAGATTGGTGAGATTTTTTGTTGTAACTTTTATCACCTGTACGTTCATTTTGGGCGTCGTGATGTTCGGATTTTGATTCAAGGCTCCGGAGACGAGGTGAGTTGGTGCAATCAACTGAGTACGCGAAGAGAGATATGCGGGCAGTCTCAGATTGAAAATCAGTGAAGTGTAATTGTTGTGTATGTGCACGCCATGCACGGTTTTGGGTTTCAAGCGCGTGAGAAAGGAGATGCAAAAAGGAAGAGGAGAGAAGAAGAAGAGGAGAGGGTGCAGACTGTCTTTTAAACGTGACATAGCAATTGGGCTTTGGGCCAAGCATTCTTGGGATGTTTTATTTTATTTCTAAGTTAAATTTAGTTTAAAAATCTAGAAATTAATATCCCATTCGTTTTAAATCCGATTAACTCGCTGTAGGAGGCGTTAGGATCGTATCGAGAAATAGAACGCATTGATGCATAATATTGGTAATTTTAGTTAAGTAAAAATTTATAATAAAATAAAAAGTAGCATATATAAATATATAATGAAGATAGTTATTAATCGAATTTTGATACAAAAATTAGCAAAAAATTACCAGCTGTTAATAGAAATGGATTGAAAGTAGTACTAGTAGTTGTAGCAGTGCTCGTTGGCTTGTTCGCTCTAGTAATGAAGATTTTGGAGCTATTATGGTGAGAACTCCTAATTTAAATTATTTATTTAAGTTGATGGTGGTTGAATAATTGTCCATGATAAATTGTACTGGTTGGATATGGATGTTATTGTCTGAATGGATGTGTAGATCGCACATTGAACACTAATAAACATTATTATCTGTAACGCTTGTGCACAACTGAGATGGTTGTTGTGATTATAATTCATGTTCATCTGATTTATATGGTTGATTTATTATGGTTGCGTGAATTCACACATACACTGTAGTTGTTGAATTATACTGGTGATCGATTTAATCTTCCTTCCATATAAATGAAGATTGATTTTCAAATATTATTTTATGTCCAGTTTAATTCGAAATGAGATTTGAAAATTAGACAATGGTTTTATATATATATTGATGATGTTATATATATACACACACACACACACCAGAACGTTCTAGGATGACAGAGAGGATAGTGTCTAGGCTTGGGTTTGGAAATATAGTTTCGTGCTCTCCCTGGCTACCCCTAGCTGATCTGACGCGCAAGACGGTTAATTCAAAATATAATTTGAAATTTAAATTTGAAATTGTTTAAACTTAGAAATAAATTGGATTTTAAATTAATAAATGTCGCTTAGTGACCATTCATATTTAAATTTCAAATAATGGGTTTTGAAATAAAGTTATTTTGAAATTGGAATGGAAAGATAATATTATTTTGGTAAAAGGAAATTCGGAATAATTGAATCTAAGTTATGGAATTTAATCTATTTTGGAAAGAGGAATTTGGCAATTTATATTTAAAAACGTTATATGGCTTGAATCGAACGCGTCGCGCAACAACAGTTCATTAATATCGATTTTAAATTTCAAATGATTATAACTTGAACATTTTGAATCAAATTGACTTGAAACGAAAAACGATGGATTTGTATTTTAGATCTATATGGTTGAATTGCCATTTCCCAGTGCTTTCCGTAACGATTTTAACGTTGTTATACCATTTCTTTGAAATTATGGGAAAAGGATTTGTTTATACTTTAAATGATTTTAAAATATATGGCATGAAATTTATGGTAAGTAAGATTTAGGAAATTTGAATAAAAAAAGGATATGAGTTTTGAATAGAGTTAGTCATCGGAAATTCGATATGGAATCCCAGGATTGGACGAATACTATTAGAAATAGTAAACCATATTCATATCCAAATTTTGATGCTGTTTGCCCGAGTTTGTGAATCGATATCAAATATAAGTCAATTAAATTTTGTTCTAAACTAATATCTGAAATGTAAATCATTTGAATTACCATAAATGGATATTTAAATTCAAATTAAGATTTGGTGGTTTTGAAGCTTATGGAAAGAAATAATGACGAATAAATGGATTTAGCTCTTGAAATATAAGTTGGAAATAAATATTGAATTTCAAGAAAAAGTTAAGATGATAATGGGGTTTACAGGAATTGAATGAATCCAACCTTAAATTGAAATGAATTGATAACGATTTGGGAAGGAGATTTGAATTGAGAAACTTGCATAGTCCATAGTTACTGATTTTAAAAGTACGCTTATTATTTGGAAAGAACAGGATTGGATTATGTCTGAAAACCATTCCAAGTAATAATACGACATTGTGGAGAAATTGAAGGCATTGAAAACGATATTGAAGACCGGGACCCTTCATATCGTAAGGATGACTTGCTGAATGTCTCAAATGGGTAGCTCCCATTTGCAGATGGATTTTATATCAGCTAAGTGGCAAGAAGTCCGAACGTATGTGAAGGAATTTTGGATTTTGGTTTCGTTCAGACCCAGAACGGAATCGTACGGGTTGTGCGTCTGACATTATAATTGACTGCGTAGCACTGATCACTGTTAAATATATATATCTGCTTAGTAGCGGAGAATTTATTCTCTTGCTTAACACTCTTCTCTAAGATGTATGAGCTTAGAGGTTATATATTGATAGAAATTAATGATGCGTTGTGAATGGACAATGTGGCATACTTAAGTTATTGATGAGTTATGGATGATCAAAGCATGGCTTATTTAAGCGTAGCTTTGTGTATATCATGACCTGGAAAGCCTCACAACCCGGTAAATGGCTAAAACAGGAAAGATACAGCGAGGTTAAGGGTAGTCGTTTCCTTCTAGATAAAAGGTGTACTATGGTATGAAGCCCAGTTATTAACATATGTGGATAACTTCTATTTATATGGATGTTGATGTTGCGAGCGCTCGGTTTAAAGGTTGGTAACGACCGGGAAGTGATATACCCAGGCGTGCTCTAACTTACCTAATTAAGGGGTAACCCGACCTCGTGTTGGCAGAGAGTCCGTTTGGTTCTCGGGGCGTCCCTCTAGAGGCGTACCAATCGGTTCGGTAAGGAAGTTCCTCTGCCTGGTCATTTGTTGGAAATCCAATTTCCACTACGAGCTCGTACGATTTTAGTTGTATAGCCTGCTACCAACAGGATTACGTCAGTATAATGGGATGGGGCATTATGCTGGATATGATCAATACATTTATCTGCGAAATTGTTTTCACACTATGCACTAATAATAATATCAGAGGATTTTCACGTATCAAGCATTTTTTACTATCGTAAGGAGAAACCTCACCCATGTGTGCGTTTCCATTGTGTGTGTGCCGCGAGACCTTATGGTAGTTTCATTTTTCAAAAGTCATAGCGAATTTCTATGCACATGAATTCATATGGAGTAAACCTGTTCCACGTTAGCAGCGTGGTCCGTTGAATTACTCAACTTTAAAATGAATCCTAAATAACAACTGTTTTGAGTTCTCACACCAGTCCCATGATTGACCTGGAGTTTATTGTTCCCTCACCTAAACTCTGGGTGCCCATAATTTTGCATGGGAAGCCTAGTAGTTTGGTTTGCAGAGTTAGCCTTGGATTTGGTTGGAGCAAGATTCTGTTTTTAGCTGGAGCTATATGTTTTGGAGCATTCGCATTCTTCTGCTGAGTTAGTATCTCTTCCGCTGGGAAATCGATGTACTCTAATGTATTCCTTGTAACTCTGATGTTATATTATGGTAATGAAATGGAAAGTTCTGTTATTTTCGTGCAAATATGTAAGTACCCATAATTATCTGTCTTTATGAACAGTTTAAGTTGGTTTAATTACCGGTGAAAACCGGTCAAAAAGCCGGGTCGTTACATATATCAACACTTATATCAAAGGTGATGGGAGGCTTATAAACATGTGCTGATATATCTGCAATTATTGTTGATATATCAACAACTATATTTAAAATAGATGTATAACTGCAAAAATAGAATGTGAATAAAAATTTGTAGTAAAGTCTGTAATTATTAACATAAATTGCTGATATAACAACAATTTTTTTACAGTTGATGCAAATAATTGGAAAAATTGTTGAAATATCAGCAATAACTGCAAATATTTGCATTGTTTGCTGCAATTTACTGGAGCATGTATGTTTTTTATTTTATTTTCTTTTTGAATCATATTTTATGTTGTTTTAATGCATGAATATGGTGATGATTATATGTTGAATTTAATTTTGAATTTTTGTAAAAAAAATCGCATTCTTTTTATTTGTTGATGATTTTCGAAAAATAGGGACCTAATTTATAAAGTTTTTAGACATGGAGTTTTTTTGTATTTTGAAACTTATAAAGGACCTGAGCCAAACTTACCCTTAAATAAAACCAATAAAATATAAATAAATTCAAAAACAGTTCAATAAATAATAATAATAATAAATTAATATCATCGTATATATCTGAATAAAATATCATATAATTTCGAAACAAACATACTTGGGTTTATAACTCGATATTTTCAAAATCCAAGTTAAATCGATATCCAATTTATAATAAATCCTTTTTATTTATTTAATAAATCTTAAAATTTATAAACGATTTCATAGCGACTATTTGAAATTTTGATTTGGACATAACTTACAATTTATAACACGAAATCTTGATTTTTCACTTCCGTTCGAAAACTAAAATTCAGTAGATCCTATGGTTTCTTTTTTCAACGAATTCTGATTTATATTGAATTTTATACATTCAATTGAAATTCAAAATTAAATATTTCGAATTACCGCGACGTTACGAGTTCATTTTATAATTATTATAAATTTATACATTAATACTTTGTTTTAAATAAATTTTAAGTCGTTGATTCTCAAAATGAATCGTTTTAAATATTTAATATTAATTAAATATTTCTTAACAAATTTAGGGATGTTACACATGCTACAGTCAAAATTTTATCTATCTATATATTATTCTATTATCTATTACCTATAGAAATTACAATGTATTAAAAACTAACATGGAATCATTAACCTTTTTTTATATCCGACGTGTCGTATTTGTACGCTTCCTCCGCTTTTTGTTTCCCCACGAGAATTTGTAATTAACAAAAAAAATGTACGGTAGTTACTTTTGAGAACTCCCCCCAGATCAGCATTAGCTTCCACCTTTTGGTTTTTTGGTTCTCCCAAATTCAATTTTTCTCTTCGCTCGAACAACAACCACCACGGTTGCTTCCACACCTACCTTCGCCGCCTTCCACAAAGAATGTCTTATCTTCCGTCCGCTTCACCATACGGTCGAAAATTCGGAGGACGTTTGTTCGACAAACCATTAGTACGCGGACCCCTCGCTAACCTATCCGTTTGTGCTCTATGTCCACGCTTGGTGCTTCTTTCCAGGCGGCGTTTCCATTACAGACCCTTCTTCTTCTCAACAAATTGGATGACCTCTAAGGTGAGTCTTTACCTACTATCTATTTCCAATTGCAGTTCCCCAAATCCAATTTAATTCAAAATGTAATGTACGACTGTTATTATTCTCTATCAATACCAATACATATTCTGTTTAGCATTTGTCAAACTGTGTAACAAATTACGGCCTTTTGTATACTGAGAGTGGTGAACAAGGTCCAGTTTTCCATTACAATTTTCAGACCAACGCTGATTTGCTCAATTCAGTTAGGGATGTTTGTATGACCGAATTGGGAAAATTGCAAACTTAACTACTGTCATGAAGTATGGACTGTGAAATTGGACAGAAATTAAGGAACTAAGAGTAAAGTCCAATGTATCGATCATTACAATACAACATATAAGAATTCCCTCTGCTACCCTATTTCAGACATGTCTTGCAATAATGGTAAGAATAGGGTGGAGCTACTTGCTATGGCTGTAGTGCAAGAGGATGACAAAAAAGGAATACCAATGCTTGGGGATATGCCAAAAGAAGAGCACAAATTTTCTCCATCAAAAGTGAAAGCAGAAAAATTAGGGGGGGAGAGGGTCTTCTACTGTGCTGTTACCATCAGAAGTAGATGCTGATCGTGTGGATAGAGGCATTGGTATTAAACAGCTGAAATTTTCAGATAATGAACCAGATCCTATTAGTGGATCAAGTGGATACATTGGCAAGAGGCATAGTTTGGTCCTCAATACAATACAGACGCGGAAAAATCACTGGCTTAGATGCAATTCAAAGAAACTGATTCCGAAATTGACCTGGCTTTAATTTTACGGGTGATACACATTTATTTGTCAAGGATTGATGAGAGAGAAGAAGAAAGGATTTTATAATTGAAACAAAACTTATTTACCCAAATACCTTTGAAAAGGAGATAGTAGAGGAAGATCCAGATGTGCATCAGCATTTTAAGGTTTTCATGGGATTTTTATCACAAGAGGAGTATGAAGCTCTAATTAAGGCAATCATGTAGGAACATAAAATTCTAAGAATAATTCAAGAACTGAAAGAATATCGGATTGCTGGATGTCGTACGTTGGCTGAAGCCAAAATATACTCCAAGCAAAAAAGAAAAAGAGCAGTCAGGACAAAAGTACAAGCACCAGACACATTATCTCAACTCACTGATAATAATGATAAATCTTTTAATGACTGGAACATTACTGGATTTCCTGGTGCAGACCTTCTAAGCAAAAGTGAGCAACAATTGTGCTGTGAGAATAGATTATTGTCCAGCCAATTTCTCAAAATGCAGGGGGTGTTGCTTCAAGAGAAACTCAAGGACGTTCTAATTTAAAAAATACTGATGCAAGGGCTCTGTTCAAGTTTGATCCTAGCAAAATAGATAAAGGTTTACGATGTCACAAAAAAGATGGTTGATGCAGAATGAGGTTGTTAATATTTTTTATTTTTAAGGAAAGGTGATTTTCTAAATATTTCTCCTTCGTCCTGCAATTGTGCTTGGTTCTCTCCTTGATTCTTAAAACGCCAGTCAACAAGCCATCAGATCAGTTTGTTTTTTGATTAAGGTCCGAATTATAAATCATAAAAGTAGAAGAGGCATTTCCATGAAGTAAAATCATGTATAAGATTGGTGATGATGAGGATGATGATGAAAGTTGTAGGATATTGTGGCAATACATACTGAACATCATTGTTAACTTTTGATTTATAAAACTTTGAGAATTGCAGTTGTGGAAAATAATAATTTAATACACAGTTGTATTGCTCTTTATTTAGCATGTTGGGAGGTTTATACGTGCTCAATGTTTTCTCTTATATTAATTAGATTGTTCTTGATTAGAATGGTTACATGCAAATTTTAGAGCATGCACATATTTTATGTACTATTGTTTGCATTAATTATGACATAGTAGTTCTTTTACTTTACAGGTTGTCAGGGTTATCATATTAACCTTTAGAAGATTTCTTTTAAGGAAGGTTCTTTTGATGATCAAATGGTTGCTTCTACATTACCTAAAATTCTGCATCGTTAACCGTTAGAAGATTTCTTTAAGGAAGGTGCTTTTGGTGATCAAATGGTTGCTTTTTAGGTTACCTCAAATTCTGCCCAGCCAGTAAGGACAGCCCTCGAGTGATTACGTCTGATTAATTTTATTGCTTGGAATAGTTGAATGCAAGGTAAAATTAGTGGGACAATACAATTCATCTTAATAAA
Source organism: Allium sativum (assembly GCA_030737875.1). NCBI lineage: Eukaryota > Viridiplantae > Streptophyta > Magnoliopsida > Asparagales > Amaryllidaceae > Allium > Allium sativum. Next base: position 40,917 of record JASFAX010002592.1, read on the forward strand.
CTTTTTTAATTAATTAGCAAGGTATAACAAATAATGATTACCAACAAGCACTATAAATTTGTTTTTTAAGAGCTTGGCATGGATAATTTTTTATTAAACCCAAGCTACAACACAACTTTTATGCAAAAGAAAAAAGCTGAATTGTCTTTGAAGTATCACTTTGAAAAAAGTATGGACACACATCCTGATGTCATGACGTTGACAGAACCTGAGTTCTTCATTTGTGTTTTCTATTCAGGAAATTGAAAATTCTATCATGTTTGTAACATATTGTTGAGCACTACTTCAGGCTGAGACAAAATCATCTATGTGCTCAGTAACTTTGTTTTATTATTGGATTTTATTTTTTAAATCTATATCAGAATCGAAAGGTACAATTGAATTGAATTAAAGTTGTATTCTATAAATTATGCCAATTTTAACATTCAAACCAATGTACTTAGGTATTGTCAAAGGTTTATCACTAATTTACGTTTTATAAATTAGGCAAAAGAAGCGATTGTCTTAAAAGGGCAGTTTTCCAAATAGACAATTGCAAAGATACTCATTTTCAATTTGGTAGGAATAAAATGGATCACTACATAATTATTGTGCCAAGATTTTTTTTTTTTTAAAGTGTACAATGTGACTCAAACTTTAGGAAAGTATAGTAAGATAGAAGAGTATATTGATTAGAACTCTAAAATGTATTTGATAAACAATAATTTTAATGAAACATTCTAACTAATTACAACTTTAATGAAACATCATGAGAAGACAAACGAAGATAGTTGCAAAGAAATATTGTCGTAACCTTATGCATATTAGTTCTTAAAACAACATGTTCAGTATATGGATTATAGAAGAATTTGTAGCATTTGTTAAGTTCTACATATTTTCTCCAATGCTTCCTGTAGAAATTTAATCAATCCATTTATGTTTATACATGTCTGTGTATCGTTAAATACTTTTTCACCCAAGGTGCATTCCAGTAGATCTTTTAGGGTGTGATCATCTCTGCTATATCTGTAAAATATTTTTGGTAAATCAAGTTTGGTATGGAAAAAATAATCAATCATGGTGTTATCCAACCTAACAGGAGACCTTTCTAATTGTCCAACCGATGCTACAAATCATACGTTATCGCAGATATAGTTTCATGTTTTTTATCATCTTCACATATATATATTTGTGCGCCGCTACAGCATTCTTAGTCATGGACGCACGTGCGGATATGCAAACATGAAACACCCACTAACGCACCCGCCCACACATGAATTTCACCTCGTATGACATTTTACGTGTTTTAATTCAATTAGTTGCTATAATATACTTATTCCGGCCTCCTTCTAGAGCTATGATTTCACAGATGGAAGTTAATATAAGTTGGACAATATGAGATGCAGGCATTTTGAAACAGTTCTGTATTCCATGTTCTCAGTGTTTCCTTAATTATTCCCTCAAACCGTTCCTCCATCAACTGCTTAGTTCCTTCTTACAGGCTTCAAAGTTTCAACCATGATGTTCCAAATGATCGCGATTTCTACCCTTTTCCGTAATCTGCTTTCATCTCTACAACAAATTTAGTTAAATCAGTTCTCAAATTCATCTCAACAATAACATAGTTGAACCACGCGTAACTTAGGTTTCAAGATGGGTTTTGGTTTTACAAAGTAAATTCATAAGTTGGAGTCGATCGGATCTAAATATATATTTATTTTTTTGGATGTTTAAAGTCGGATCTTCCATAGCATTTGCCTTAGGTTTCTTTTTCAGGTATTGACCATTTTTGCCTTATGAAATTGGAATTTTTATAATCAAAATCAAGTTTATTATGTTAATAATTAATCATATGTATGCTGTCCTGTGTGTAGTATATGATATTTGAATGAAAACCCTTTGAACTTATTCAATTATTTCATTATTCGTGTTATTTACATCAACTGTCAGTACAACGCCGCGTCTTCTTTATTCTTCCCTCTTGAAAGCTACCCGTTTACTTGGGTCTGATAGTCCAAACTGTTCGTCCCTGAGGCTACTTTTGCAGTTCGTTGTCTGCATATAGGATATGAATATACTGTCGATTGTTCTATTGTCTGTGAGTATCCTTATTTTATTTTACAGGATTGACATTTAGTTTTATACGGATATGAAAATTATGATATTGCATTTATGAATGGAATAGTATCATTCGGGATGTATGTGTGTATCATATTTCTCTTTGATTCACTCACCTTTTGTTCCTAACATTTCTGCATGTGACTTCGGATTGATTATGACACAGCTTATATAAAAGGTGATGACCCATTACTGTTTTTACGTTGTTATTAGAAAACACAATGTATATGACAGTATATGATACGCATGTGATATATATATATATATATATACATACATATATATATAATATATATGAGGAGCGTTTAATGGCACCCCAAATAGTGAGCACCCCTTTAGCCTACCTGCTTTCCACCACACATTTCCTTCCTCTCTCCTTCTACTAACTCTCTCACCTTCCACTTACCTTAAAATAATATAAACGAGAGGTGGAAAACAAGGGGGCTAATAGGGAGTGCAAAATAAGGGGTGCCATTGAACGCTCGCCTATATATATATGTATATATGTGTGTGTGTATATATATATATATATATATATATATATATATATATATATATATGAGGCACGCTCCATGACACCCCAAATTCCTAGCATCCTATTTGCACCCGATTTGTGGCCACATGTTTATTATTAATTAAGTTAGTGGAAAGAGAAAGAGTTAGTAGGAGGAGAGAGAAAGGGGAATGTGTGGTGGAAATCGGGGGGCTAAAGGGGTGCTGCACTATTTGGGGTGCTCCTAATCCTATCCCTATATATATATATATATATATATATATATATATATATATATATATATATATATGTGTGTGTGTGTGCGCGCGCGCGCGTGTATGTGTGTGTTCTTTACTGATTTTCAACCTCTAATGTGTTTGGTGATTTCAAGCGACGTTTAAAGCATTCAAAGATTGAGAAAGAAAGCAAGTACGACTATGTGTGAAAGGTATGGATTAGGTTATATTAAATAATTCAGTTTGATGAAAATTCAATTTTTGAATGCATTATGTTTAAAATTTTGCTAATTTTTTATAAGAAGTATTAGATCCATTATCATTTTCAGGTGGATTAGAGGTTTCTGTATTTATATAGGTAAGTTGTATTAGGTATCATCTTAAGCATATAGCACTAAAAAAATGTAAATTTATTTTGAAGATCTACTAGGTAGGGAAATTAGTTGATCATCTGATGGCTTTTATTTTGTATTACAAAGTTATTAATTCGAGCTTCAATTTTTGTATTTTGGATCATTATACTGATATCAAGGTATATTTACATGAAAATGTTATGGTGAAGTTTGGTCACTCCTAATTGATAAATATCAAACTGTTTTGTACATCTGACAGAACGATGTATGAAAACACCTACACATTTTCCCCTACAAATAATGCGTTTACAGGACATAGGTAGTCGTTAAAAAAAAAACTAAAAAACTAAAACAACAACACAACTGAAAAAAATCAGTCTTACCACAACATAGACAACTGGTATGGATACAACTAACTAACTGATTATGCAATCTAAATTTACTAAGATTCATCCACATTCAGCCAAATATTCAAGTTAACGTCAAAATTTTGATGCCCAAAAATATCAAAACAAAATTTCGATTACATTTGTAAATTTATACAGATTTTAAGTATACAAATAGGCAATATGATGATAAAATATGTTTTCCATTAAAGTTTATTATACATGGAAGTGTAACTCTACCATAACACCAACCAGTGGCAGAGCCATGTTTAACCTTAGCGATATGTTGTTACGGTTTTCTAAGGCGGTTCTTCGACTTCTTGACCATCGTTGTAAAAACCATAGTTGTTGGAAAAGATTTCCAATATTTTAAATGGCTGCATTGTCATGATTTATTCTACTAACATAAATGTCATGCAGTTTTTATTGTTACCATTTTATTCTGATAGTTTATGATCGGTGGACATTATTCATATCATACTGTTATAAATTTTAGTGTATAGTATATACGTTTACCGTACTACTATCATATTCGGTGGTGATGACTTTTTTTATCTTACTGTTTCTCGCTTTTCTTAGCTACGGGTACATGTAGTTTTCCTAACAATCACAAAGTGGTACCTTTATACTATACATTTTAGATTGATAGATTGATTAATATAATATGGAAGCATAAAACATACTAGATGGATCCTGAATTTTGAAACTCCCATAACATGTTCCTTGGTCATATATGTCAATGAATATTTCTCTGATCTTTTATTATTACCTGCATGCATGGAGTTTCACCATCATTGTGCAGTATGTAGACTATAGTCTGCGTTTCCTATAAACATCTGATACTACAATATTTTCTTATGTGTATGTATGTGTTTTGAAAGCATTATGATTTAACAGCCCTCTGCAAAAG
>JASFAX010002593.1:0-45385 GCA_030737875.1 Allium sativum
TGCTAATCTGCTTTGATTTAATGTAGATTTGGCTTAATTAGCGATTAGAAGGTGATTTGGGGTGTTTAAGCAAGTGGAGGCCATTGCTATGGTTCAACGGTTGTAAGTGGCGGCTAAGAAATGAAATAAAAACTGATTTACTAACTCATCTCAGCCCTCCCATGACCTAATCCCGAAATGGGTTATGGACCCTCTTGCTAATCACCCTAATTAGGCCCGATTAAGCTATTTTTCAACTTCTAAACCTTGTTTCAGCCATATCTCCCAAGCGGTGAGTCCGTTTGGCTTATGTGACCACTCTACGGAAAGATAAAACATCATCTGGATCTAATGGAAGTGGTTTCAGGTCAAAACTCCTTACCAATCAAAAGTTATGGCCAAAACAAGATTAGCTAGGGGCAAAACGGCCATTTAAAAATCGGCAAAAATCATGAACATGGGAAATGACCCCAATAGTCGTCTCCCAAAGTTACATGACCATACGGCTTCATATGTGAAAGAAATAAATTTTCTTTGATCCTTTGATGCGTAGAATGCGGGTCGTTACAAAAATATTAAGTTGGATTTGAAAACTGGATTTAATATATATTAAAAACAAGATTGAAATTAATTATAAATGAATTTCATAACGTTTATATTTAAATATAATTAAAACGAGCTCGCCGCAGCATGGCAGTTCATAAGTTCGCGTTTCGAACTTCGGTTGAGTATATAGAACTCAATTTAAGTCAGAGTTCTTTGAAACAAGAACCGTTAGGACCGATTAGATAATAGTTTTCTAATGGAAGAGAAAATTCTGGATTTCTTCTAATAGATTTTGAGTTATGTCAAAATCAAATTTTCAGAAAAGCAGCGCCATAGCCATTAAAAAACCATAACGGTTTATTAATTAAAATCGAAGTATTTTAAGTTAATAAAATATGGATTTTTAGTTTAAAAATCTAGATGTCAGTTGTAAAATAAATATGAACTCAAGTTGTGTAAATGAAATGATTTTTGAAACAAAAAGAAATCAGAGTTTTAATTATTGAATAGGATTAACTAATTTGAAGAATAATTAGTTAATCGAGTTTTGAATCGAGATTGGGCGTTGGACAAGTGAATGTGATTTGTAAATTTTTATTCGAAATCGAATATAAAACTTAAATCAAAAATGGAATTCGTTATAAGCAAGTTAAAAATATATTTGAACGAGATATGTTCAAATAAAAAGTGAAATAGACAAAAGAGCTAATTAAAGATTACATTAGCAAATTAAGTTAAAAATGATTAGATTGAGTTGGAATAAGTTGGGAATGGATGTATATGAGTTAGACTGGCATGGAATGAAGTCTATGAAGATTATAATTCGAGTGCCCGATATAAAGGTACACGTTTAAATTCCATATGAGATTTAATGCGCCGAATCGGCAAGCCACTTGGCTTTTTGAATTTCTTTTTAAAAGGAAAGGGCCTAGAGTAGCGAGTTGAGGTTTGAACTATTGACCGGTACAAAGGAGGTGCTGGCGAAATTTTCTGAAAATTTAAGGAGTTAGAATAATTTTAAGGAAATTCGATAACTAGAAATCAATATATTGATATATATATATATACAAAATTCGTTAAGGAATGAACTTAAAAAAAGAATATTATAAACAAAAAGGAAATCTATAATTAAATCTGATAAAAATAGAATAGAGAATCGTGCATATGTTTAAAAATGAATAATTGGTTTTTATGATATTGATTATTCGAGATAAGCAGTCTTGTCCATTTTGAAGTTAAGATTGTTATTCAGTCAAGGTCTGAGAGGTAGTTATACCCAACATGATTGATTTCATTTTAAACCGATAAATAACAAGATTCAGTATCGAAGATAAATGTTGGAATAAGATTTAGTTGAATGCAGTATTTTGGGTTATTGTAACGATGCTTTACACAACATTCGTTTTAATCCAAAGAAGTGGAATTTTGGAAATATAATAATAAATATTTCCTAAGTGTAGAAACAAACGAGTTGGGAAAAGAGATAAGTAATTGGAATGTTTTCCAATTATAAATAGAAGATATTTTCTACGTATAGAAAATAAAAGGAGTTCATATGTGGAAATGTTTTCCCAATAGTGTAAGAGGCCAAGATGATTGTCAAAAATATCGTGTTAACGAATATTGATAAGGAAACGGAGAAGTAATTTAATTAATGAAATATTAATTAAGGGGCCTAGTGATTGTTTGATGTTTTGATTGGATGTTTGCTTTATTCGATAGTTAAATAACCGACTATCGAAGTGTTTGCCAATATCATTGTCGATATGGAGAGACCGGTTGGATTATTATCCGAGAACCACTCCGTATTGGCAGTAGCGTTGCGAATCAGATTATATGAAGATAATCGAAGATGGAGTAAAGTGCAAGGACCATTTCTATTAATAGAAATTGTGCCTTCGGTTTCGTTCAGTCCTAGAACGAAGTGTATGGACGAATGTCTGACAGAGTCTTTCCAATGATCACATATGTTAGTTTTTATAGATATATATGGTGGCGGAGAATTTATTCTCATAGCATAATATCTAGAATATATTTGTGTAATTCAAATAATGATTAATGGATCTGACAATGTGGCATTAAAAGTGATTGTGTTATCAATGAATGATAAGTAATCGTCGCCTCAGGCCTCAACAATCGGAAAATGACAAAAATCAGGCAGGCAGCATGGCTAAGTGAGTAGCTCCCAATTAGGGTGTATTATCACCTATCTAAAGAAATTCATTTCATTCTTTATTCTATTTGATGCTGTCCCATTTCGGGAAACGGTTGCTGATCCCAACCGTTGGTGATATACATTCGATACACTCAAGCGAAATGAGTGGTCGGTCATGTGTGGTCGGGTTACAAGATGTTATTGTTGAAACCAGTGTATTCTCCTCTAGAGATACACTACCGGAAGGTGGGTCTATACCTTTTCATAGTTGGAAATTCATTACCCAATAAGTGCTCACGGTTTTGATTGTGTATTATGTATATGGAGCATGAGACGAAAGCGTTCCACTAGATTTCTATTTATTTAATTTATACACTATTATACTATCAAAAGAGTTTTGATATAAAGATTATCATTTCTTTAAAAAGGATTTTGAAAGTTAAATCAAGTGTTTTGGGTTCTCATAAGGGAAAACCCGTTCCGTGTTATACGGTATGGTTTTATGAGATTTAGTTTATTTTCTCAAACTGTTTTAAATTGTTTTAAATTGTTTGCTCGTACCAATCCCATGACTGACCCAGAGTTTATCTTGTTTTGTTTTACCTAAACTCTTGGGTGCCCAAATTTGTGCGGGCAGTCAAGTAGTTCAGGATTTTACAGATTTACCTAAAGGAGCTTGGAGCAGGAGGCTTCAGTGTTAGATATATAGTATTTTTATTCAGCTATGTTGTAAGTGTTGCACTTTGATAAGTGTATGCTATACAGTTAAACTTTTGTATTTCAAAAGTTATGATATATTATATTTTGTTTCGCTGCGATGTGAGATTCTGTTTGTTATTTCTATTCTTCTTCTACCCTTTTCTTCTAAAAAAATGATTCGTATTTCTGTGATATTTGGGTTGGACGTGTGATGTTACGACCCGAATTTCCCTCGGTCTCCAAAGAGAAGAGAAAGAATGGATTTCTATGAGGACAAGACGAATCAGAAGACAAATAGAAGAACATTTCATTGCTTATTACAACAATTTACATCAAAGTACAAGAATTTAACATAGTATGAACAAATAATATACATTCGATAAATAACAGAGATTTACAAATTACAATGCAGCGGAAAATAATACAAAACACAACTGAAAGAGATACACGGATATAGAGCTTTTCGAATATCATTCCAGCTGTAAACCAGGATCCTGTGAATATAAATCTGCAAAATCAAAACTACTAGCTGCCCGTGTGGAAAATAGGGGCACCCAGAGTTTTGGTTGAAACAATAAACTCTAGGTCAGTCATGTGACTAGTGTGAGAACTAAAACTGATATTTAAAACTTTACTTTATAAATAAGGTAAATCAAGGGACCACACCATATAAAACGGAACGGATTTCTTCCCAAGAATACCAGTGCATAAAACAAATAGCGCATGCTTTTTGGAAAAATGAAGCTATTATAAGACTCAGGTCCTATCACACAATGCAACGAAAGTCGGAGGATAGAGTTTTACCTTATAATAAACAAACATGCTTGGTACGTTTAGAACAAATCATTTTGATACTATTATAGTGTAAAGTGTATGAAAACAATCTCAAATATAAATGTATCAATCATAGACGACATAGTGCCCCATACCACTATGTCGCCATACTAGGCTCTACAAATAAAAACGAAATGTCACGTATTGGAAATTGGATTTCCGTCATGAGTCTAGGCAAGGGATGTAATCCTTTCTGCTTCAAGACACTCTAGCAAATGTCTCGAGACTGCACACTCTGGGCAACCCCTGGATCCTCCAAGGCCAGTCCACACTTACGTTAGTGGATTGCAATTCCTGAACACACATTTCCCGGTCCTATCGGACCTATCCATCGGCTCCGTAGAGACCGATCTATCTGAGGCACCTCGCATTCCAACAACCACAAAGGTAAAAATAACATAAATGTCTGGGCTTGCAAAACCCCGACACCACCCATAGCTAGAAAGAAACGTCATGTCCTCCTTGGGTTCCCTTATCCCGTTTTTAACTCATACCAAGTTGTGAGGCTCGCGAATTAACGCTATACACAAAGCTATGCTATATTAAAGCCGTGCTTTGATCATCAACCACAAGACTCTGCTTCTCAATAGAAGCCTTAATCATTTGCATCTCAGCATGTCACACTGGCAATTCATGCCATGCGACTGATATCTATCGATATATAACCTCTGAGCTCGTACGTCTCAAAGAAAGGCGTTAAGCAAGAGAATAAATTCTCTACTGCCAAACAGATACATATTTAATAGAAATCAATCAACACAGAATAAAATCTAATGTCAGACACGCATCCATTTACAAGTTCGTTCTAGGTCTGAACGAAACCGGAGGCACCTTATTCCTCGTCCCATATGTCCAATACAGGAGAGAGGCCCTCACATATCCGGTCGATCTCCAAGTACGTCTGGACGGTCACCACTTATTACCTCGTCTTGGGTGTATAGCACAATCAAGACATCAGTAATCATCCAAATGATGCGAAGACTTCCGGTCTTCAACCACCATCTTCATCGTCGATTTATGGTCGAATCAGTCATTCAGAATGGGTATAAACTCGGCCTTTCTGAATAACCTGCATATATAATAAACGAGTGCTATAAAAACACAATATACGCCTCATTCCAATCCAGAATATTCTTTTATTTAAATATTCATGTCTTTAAGGAGTAGGTTCCCATTAATTTTATCAAAGATAAATTCTTTGGAATTTATTCTTTAATCTTCATTTGGATATCATTTCAAACCATATTAAGGGTTTTCCAAACTAGTCGGGATTAGCGAACCACACTGAAGTAATCATTTATTTTATTTCTCAATCCCAACCTATTCATCCCATGGAGCAAAACTGGTAATATTCCATATCTAACACTACAGTGTTATCGGTAAATATTAATTACCATTTCACAATCAAATTTAATTAGAGATTTAACTATCGCTTTGGAGCAAAACAGGTGATACTCCATTCTCTATTATTTCCCAAATTTGGTTATTTAAATTATCAATTATCATTTCAATCTAATTAAAGATTCACTAAAACTCCATTTAGTTTTAATCTTCCCAAAAATCAGTATTAATGATTATTTCTTTGGAAACACAAACATGCCGCAACGACAATCTACACCGTACTATTGATTTCTGCCAATATATAACCTCTAAGCTTGTACGTCTTAGAGAAGGGTGTTAAGCAAGAGAATGAATTCTCTGCCACCAAACAGATATATATTTAGATGTGATCAACCATACAGTTCGAAATAAAATGTTAGACATGTAATCCTGTCTTTTATTGGGTTAAAGAACTAATGTCATTTAAAACACAGTTCACGATAAACCCAAATCACATTGTAGTAACCCGTAAATTCCCCGGTAAGGAAAGCATGGATTGCTTTGAGAACATGACAAATCAGAACCCAAATAGAAGAACATTCCATCGTCTATTACAACAATTCCATCAGAATACAAGAATATACAGAGTATGAATAAATATTATACAACAAAGGATATCAGAGATTTAAATACAGTACTGCAGCGGAAAAATAATACAAAATGCAACTGAAAGTAATACACAGATACAGAGCTTTCTGAGCATTGTTCCAGCTGTAAATCAGGATCCTGTGAATATAAATCTGCAAAACCAAAACTACTAGCTGCCCGTGTCGAAAATAGGGGCACCCAGAGTTTAGGTTGAAACAATAAACTCCAGGTCAGTCATGTGACTGGTGTGAGAACTAAAATAGTTATTTATTTGATTTTAAAGTTTGGTAAATCAAGGGACCACGCCGTATAACACGGAACGGGTTTCCTCCCAAGAATACTAGTGCATAAAACAAACAGCGCAATGCTAAGTAAAGAAAAATGAAGCTGCTATAAGACCCAGGTCCCATCACACAATGCAACACAAGCCGGAGGTTAGGGTTTTACCTTATAACAGCCAAAGAATGCTTGATACGCGAAATTTTATCTTTTGATTCTTAATCAGACACCAACCGTAAATTAGTAAGAGAACGATTCTCTAAGTATTAACCCCGAAGGCCGAAACCAATATCAGACCAATACCCAGGAAACCACCCATCTTAGCTCATTTCCAGTTAGTTTCTTATTTTATATACAATCATAAATATCAATTATAGGCGGCATAGCTACCATCTACTATGTCACCATCTTAGGCTCTACAAATAAAACCGAAATATCTCGTATTGGAAATTGGATTTCCGTCATGAGTCGAGGCAAGGGGCAAGCTCCTCTCCGCTTCGAGACACTCTAGCAAATGTCTCAGGACTACACACTCTGGGTAACCCCTGGGATCCTCTAAGGTCGGTCTTCTCTTACGTTTGAGGATTGGCAATTCCTGAACACACGTTTCCCGGTCCTTACAGACCTATAATCGAGGCGCCTCGCATCCAACAACCACATAGGTAAAAAGTATATAAATGTCAACTAGTTTAAGCACTGACACCACCCATAGCTAGAAAGAAACGTCGTGCACTCCTTGGGTCCTCATCCCGTTTTTGACTCATACCGAGGTGTGAAGCTCACAAATCCATGCTATACACAAAGCTACGCCACACAGGCCGTGCTTTGATCATCCACCACAAGACTTTGCTTTTCAACAGAAGCCTTGATCATCTGCCACTTAGGCATGTCACATAGGAAATTCACTCCATGCGACTGATGTCCATCGATATACAACCTCTGTGCTCGTACGTCTCAAAGAAGGGCGTTAAGCAAGAGAATATATTCTCCGCCGCCAAACATATGTATATTTAATAGAGATCAATCAACACAGAATAAAATCCAATGTCAGACACACAGTCCATTTACAAGTTCGTTCTGGGTCTGAACGATACCGGAAGCACTTTCCTCGCATATCCATCGATCTCCAAGTACGTCTGGATGATCACCAACTGATTCCCTCCTCTTGGGTGCACAGCCCAATCAAGATCATCAGTAATCACCCAAACGATGTGAAGACTTCTGGTCTTCAACTACCGTCTTCTTCTTCGACATATCGTCGAATCGGATATTCAGAATGGGTATAAACCCGGCCTTTCTTAATGACCCGCGTATATAATAAACAAATGTTACACAAACACAACATACGCCTCATTCCAATTCATCAGTCGCTAATCGTAAATTAGCAAGAGAAAAATTCCCCAAATATTAACCCCGTAGGCTGAAACCAACATCAGATCAATACCTAGGAATCCATTCTTCTTAGCTAACCTACAGTTAGTTTCTAAATTTCACATTCTTAGGGAAAGATTCCCATTAATTTTATCAAAGATAAATTCTTTTAAATTTATTCTTTAATCTTCCTTTGGATGGCATTTCAAATCATGTTAAGGTTTTCCAAACTAGTCAGGATTAGCGAACTACACCGAAGTAATTATTAATTTTATTTCTCAATCCCCACCTATTCATCCCATGAAGCAAAACTGGTAATACTCCATATCTAACACCACGGTGTTATCGGTAAAATTAATTACCATTTCACGTTCAAATCTAATTAAAGATTTAACTTTCGCTTTGGAGCAAAACTGGTGATACTCCATTCTCGCTCACTTTCCAATTTTGATAATTTAAATTATCAATTTACATTTCAATCTAATTACAAATTCATTAAAACTCCTTTTACTAGGTTAAAGAACTAATGTCATTTAAAACATAGTTCACGATAAACCCAAATCACATTTGATATTATATACAAGGCTCTGAATAGAAAATATATCGGCTTATATTCAATATCAAATTCTGAAACCCACAAATATCGCTCTGGAAATAACAATATAAAATATATCTTCCAAATTTCCTCCAAAATATCTGTATAATCGCGGAATCTAATATCGAAATATTCCAAAGACAATTTCGATTCAAATCCACTCCAATTCATATATTGGAAATTCTGGTTATTTAAAACCCATTTCAAATCCAATTTATTTTTCTAGTTATAAACTAGTTCATTTTGATAAAAATATATTTTTATCTTTACAAATGTGGAGTTTTTCATCCCAGTTCTTTTCAATTCATATATTATGATTTTACACAAATTATTAATATTTTTAATAATTTTATCGAGGCCCGTATAGTCGGTTTTCAATAACTGCCACCGAACTACACTTACAGCGACCTTTTCCAAATTTGATTTGGACATATATAATTCCAAATCCAACCATTAGATTTCAAATTTCTAATATTCATTGGAATGATCTTTTCGATACGAACCCAACGGTTCCGGTTTTAGGAAAATCCGACGGTCGGATCTCCCATAATGTTCATTCGAATTCAATGGTCGAAATTCACGAACTGCCGCGGCGCGTTCTATTCAGGCCATTATATATATAATATATATATATATATATATATATTATATATATTTCGTCGATTTCCTTTTAAAACGAATTTTATAAATCGTTTTCAAATTTGATTCAAAAACAATTTCAACCTTCATTTCAAATTCAAATCAAAACTGAATTTTCCATTATAAATTCTTTTTACATTCATTTCTATTTGATTTCAATTCAAATCGATTTTTAATTCAATTTCAGCTCGTTTTCAATTCGATTTGAATTCATTCCAGATCGATTTCACTTCGATTTCCAATTGCATTTCTATTTAATTTAATTTCAATTCAATTACAATTCGATTTGAATTCAGTTCAATCGAATTCATTTTCTTTTCAATTCAATTCGAATTCATTTTATATTCAATTCAAATTCATTTTCAAATATTCGATTTTTAAATCTCTTTTCAATATTCATTATAAAAACGAATATAATCGATATAAATATCGTTTGCATCAAAATAGCGCATCTCTAATCAACACGGCTTTATATTTTTCAATGACTTCGTTATTCTATTCAACAAATGAATATTTATTCCATTCAACACATAAATCTATATTTCTTTCAACACATGACTAATCTCAACAAATGAGTACTGTCAACACATGAATCTATATTTCTTATTTAATATATTTTATAAAATTACGATTTCTATCGTTAAATTTTAAATCAGACTCCAACCGTAAATTAGTAAGAGAACAATTCCCTAAATATTAACCCCGAAGGCCGAAACCAACATCAGATCGATATCCAGGAGACCACTCATCTTATCTATTTTTCAGTTAGTTTCTAATTTTATATATGATAAAGATGTAAATTTTATTGTTAAAATATTTCGTTCAACACATGACTAATCTCAACAAATGAGTACTGTCAACACATGAATCTATATTTTATAATATTCTTTATTTTCCCAATTGGAATGAGGCCCAATCAATTACCATATAAGGTTAATTATGTGGATTCCGTACAACACATGTATATAATGGCAACGATAAATAATCAACCATCATCCAAAGTGCACCACACAACTGCATAAGCATTAAATATAAATAATTGACGCTTACACAGTCTGTCGACCTATCGATCGATATACAATTAAATAATTGGGATTAGTGTACGCCAAATATCATTCCAACACCCATGTGGGGTTTCAATCCACAAACACTGAATATTATTTGTGTTGTTGGGCGACGTGTAAAATTTATCGTCCCAATTAATGTCCTTCAAATAGGTATACATAAACAAACCATCTGGTTTGTAAATGAATATTTATTTGTTCACATTCACGTTAAAAATTATAATTTTAACGATAAATTATTTTTGACTATATAAATATTTAATTTTATTTCACATCACACAATCAATTTTCATCACAACAAACAATCAAACATACAAGCCATCCATGGTCTGTGGACGACGGATGTCGGGTGCAACTAAACACCGTCTGCATCCTAGTATATATTTTTAACTAGAAAAGAAGATTTAAAGTGAGAAGTTCTCACCGACTAGCTAAACCAACCCCACGACTCTTCTTATGTAGGAATCTTCTTCGTGCTCGCCTTTTGTCAATTTCATCGTCCGTAGCCACTACATATATAAAAATCACATTTTTATATTATTTCTATGTATATAAAAATCACATTTTTATAATCACTCTATATGGATAAAAATTCTATTTTTACACCGCTATTGTATAGATAAAGATTCTATTTTTACCACGCTATTCTCTATATAAAAATTATATTTTTATATTTCTACTTCTTATATAAAGATTGAATTTTTATTTCGCTTCATATATAATAAAAATCAAATTTTTATCTTCACTTCATATATATAAAATTCGAATTTTTATCTTAGCTAAAAAAAATATTTTTGCTTCGCTATATAAACGATAAAAATCATACCTTCCTATTTGTAAAAATATAATCTTTCCTATGATAAAAATCATAGCTTTCATCAATAAAAATATCATCTTTTTATCGGTTTTAAATATGTAAAAATCGAATCTTTTTATGTTAATCATATAAATAAAAACCACTTCTAACTTCAGTAAAAAAAACAGTATTCTATAACTAAATTAATTACATAAATTACATAGGATAGAAATAAAAAGAAATAATATAAACAAAACAGAAAACTTACTGTATATTTTTCCAGAGGGGGGAAGGGGAGGTTTGCGGTGCTCGTCGGAGCTGGCGGAGGTGGTCAGGGGTACAACGGTTCAGGCGGCGGCTGCTACTCGCGGTGGAGGGTTCAGACGTAGAAATCAAGAGGGAGAGAGAAGCACGATAAGGGGATGGGGAAGGGAGATGGCGGCGGCAGTCGAGGAGGTGGGTGGCGGTTGTGAGGGCAGCGGTGGGCGTGGAGCTCGAGGTCGGCGGCGGTTAGGGTTCGTGCGTTTTTATATTTTTTACCTTTTCTTTTTTGATTCTAAAGGGAGAAAGAGAAAAGAAAAGGGGGGCCTATATATATATTATTTAATTTATTTTATTTATCTCCAAAAAGCAACTTTTATTTTCGACCTCGAAACGAGACCCACCGCCTGTCATCCATAGCTAATTACCCCCATTCCGAACACAATGGGATATGTATCGTAGGCTGATTCGATCGTTTCGATTAGTATTTGTCAAAATCAACATATAAATCTATATATTGAATTTGAATGCGCATTTCAATTTACCGGGGCCACACACGGACTTTACAAAATCCCGAAAAATATTTTCTAGCTTCGTATTGATGATACGGTCCTGACAAATCTAATCTCGTCGAATTCTGAGACCATTTGAAAATCGCCATTTTCCAGTCGATTAAAATCAATTGAAAATGGTCAAACGCGTTTTCCTTCGCCACGCTCACATATTGATTCGAAAAATTACGAAATTTGAAACCTAGCAATAATTTGACATCACGGATCCAACAAAAGTTGTTTCGTCGAAAACCGAGGTCATTTGCAAAATTCCCATTTTTAAGGGCCCAGAATTCCATAACGACTATTCTGAATTTTTAACTGGACATATCTTTTGATTCCCGCTATGAATTTCGATTTTTCGGATTCGTTTGAAAGATATTCTCAAATAGATTCAAATATTTTTGGTTTTGTTAAAATCCGGTTTATATTGAATCCTGTACATTCATTTGAAATTTGAAATCGAATTATCGAACTACCGCGCCATTTTCAATTCCTTTTATAATTTAAAATAAATATTTATATTCTAAGGACGATCTATATAAATATATACGTTCGAATTCTATTCAAATAAATTTCTTGTTGATATTATTTTAAAATAATCTATTTTAAATATTCAAAATTCACTAAAATTGCCAAAATAAAAATTTTAAATTGGCTCAGAATTTCCGGGTTATTACAATCTCCCCCACTTAAAACTTTTCGTCCCCGAAAAGGAACGAAGCTGGAAGTTGTTTAACAAATCAACTCAACTTCCATTATTTTCGTTACGGCTTAAGTTCTTCAACTTTTCAGTTTCTAAGAACTTTTCAAATTTTTCAAAAATTTGGCTAACACCCTAAATTTCCGAAAAATTTCGCCATAACCTCCCCTGCACCGGGGACTTCGGGATATTTCATATAGCCTCCTATGGCCTTCTTCAATCCAAAAGAAAAAGAAAAGGCCAAGCGGCTAGCCAATCGGCTCATAAAATCATCATCACCCAAACAAAACAGTAAATTATGGTAAACATGTAACTATTTGTCAGGCAAACAATTTTATTCTCTGCTCTAGCCTCCTTGCAATGACCTGTTCAATGCAAGTACATGTATATGCAAGCATTTGTAATCATGTTTCAATACAGTTCAATATTTGATTCAATTTGGCCTAATGGTTCAAAATTTCAAATAAATGAAACCAACAATTAAACAACACAATCAGCAATCAATTAGTGGATTATCGTTTCAAATTCATAATTTTGACATATATATATATACAGAAAATCATGTTTTGATGCCAAATCACTTAATAAATCAATCTATATTTTGGGTTCTCACACCAGTCTAATGGAAATATATAGATATCATACCTTTGAAACTCGAACACAAATACTGATGATGTCGCGACATCACCAGAATTGTCCCCGGATGACTAGAGTGTGATTCTATATCTATCCAGTATATTAGAACTTCGAATATACGTTCATGACGCGTATATGCAAAACCTTTATATACTCGATTGTCCAAATTCAATACAAATAAAATATTCAAATACGTATAATTGAATTTAACTTTCAAAACAAAATTGTTTCCATTTGAAAAATATACACTTCACACTCATTCTAGGATACTACTGATCCCATCTCTAACGAGTCATTCTAATTGGATATTACTAATCCAATATCTGATGGATTCTTTCGTTCGGTTCTAATGTGTTTTGTTCTCGAGCTCTGTAAACCAAAGCTCTGATACCAAGTGTAATAACCCGTAACTTCCCCGGTAAGGAAAGCACGGATTGCTTTGAGAACACGACAAATCAGAACCCAAACAGAAGAACATTTCATTATCTACTACAACAATTCCATCAGAATACAAGAATATACAGAGTATGAATAAATATTATACAACAAAAGATATCAGAGATTTAAATACAGTACTACAACGGAAAAATAATACAAAACACAACTGAAAGTAATACACGGATACAGAGCTTTCCGAGCATTGTTCCAGCTGTAAATAAGGATTCTGTGAATATAAATCTGCAAAACCAAAACTACTAGCTGCCCGTGTCAAAAATAGGGGCACCCAGAGTTTAGGTTGAAACAATAAACTCCAGGTCAGTCATGTGACTAGTGTGAGAACTAAAACAGTTATTTATTTGATTTTAAAGTTCGGTAAATCAAGGGACCACGCCATATAACACGGAATGGGTTTCCTCCCAAGAATACCAGTGCATAAAACAAACAGCGCAATGCTAAGTAAAGAAAAATGAAGCTGCTATAAGACCCAGGTCCCATCACACAATGCAACGCAAGCCAGAGGATAGGGTTTTACCTTATAACAGCCAAAGAATGCTTGATACGCGAAATTTTATCTTTTGATTCTTAATCAGACTCCAACCGTAAATTAGTAAGAGAACGATTCCCTAAGTATTAACCCCGAAGGCCGAAACCAACATCAGACCAATACCCAGGAAACCACCCATCTTAGCTCGTTTCCAGTTAGTTTCTGATTTTATATACAATCATAAATATCAATCATAGGTGGCGTAGCTACCATCTACTATGTCGCCATACTAGGCTCTACAAATAAAACTGAAATATCTCGTATTGGAAATTGGATTTCCGTCATGAGTCGAGGCAAGGGGCAAGCTCCTCTCCGCTTCAAGACACTCGAGCAAATGTCTCAGGACTACACACTCTGGGTAACCCCTGGGATCCTCCAAGGCCGGTCCTCTCTTACGTTTGAGGATGGGCAATTCCTGAACACACGTTTCCCGGTCCTTACAGACCTATAATCAAGGCGCCTCGCATCCAATAACCACATAGGTGAAAAGTATATAAATGTCAGCCAGTTTAAGCACTAACACCACCCATAGCTAGAAAGAAACGTCGTGTACTCCTTGGGTCCTCATCCCGTTTTTGACTCATACCGAGGTGTGAGGCTCGCGAATCCACGCTATACACAAAGCTATGCCACACAGGTCGTGCTTTGATCATCAACCACAAGACTTTGCTTTTCAACAGAAGCCTTGATCATCTGCCACTTAGGAATGCCACACAGGAAATTCACTCCATGCGACTGATGTCCATCGATATACAACCTCTGAGCTCGTACGTCTCAGAGAAGGGCGTTACGCAACAGAATAAATTCTCCACTGCCAAACAGATGTATATTTAATAGAGATCAATCAACATAGAATAAAATCCAATGTCAGACACACAGTCCATTTACAAGTTCGTTCTGGGTCTGAACAAAATTGGAGGCACTTTCCTCGCATATCCATCGATCTCCAAGTACGTTTGGATGATCACCAACTGATTCCCTCCTCTTGGGTGCACAGACCAATCAAGATCATCAGTAATCACCCAAACGATGTGAAGTCTTCCGGTCTTCGACCACCGTCTTCATCTTCGACATATCATCGAATCGGTTATTCAGAATGGTTATAAACCCGGCCTTTCTGAATGACCCGCGTATATAATAAACAAATGTTACACAAACACAACATACGCCTCATTCCAATTCATCAGTCACTAACCATAAATTAGCAAGAGAACAATTCCCCAAATATTAACCCCGAAGGCCGAAACCAACATTAGATCAATACCTAGGAAACCATTCTTCTTAGCTAACCTACAGTTAGTTTCTAAATTTCACATTCTTAGGGAAAGATTCCCATTAATTTTATCAAAGATAAATTCTTTTAAATTTATTCTTTAATCTTCCCTTGGATGTCATTTCAAATCATGTTAAGGTTTTCCAAACTAGTCGGGATTAGCGAACCACACCGAAGTAATTATTTATTTTATTTCTCAATCCCCACCTATTCATCCCATGAAGCAAAACTGGTAATACTCCATATCTAACACCACGGTGTTATCGGTAAAATTAATTACCAATTTACGTTCAAATCTAATTAAAGATTTAACTGTCGCTTTGGAGCAAAACTGGTGATACTCCATTCTCGCTCACTTTCCAATTTTGATAATTTAAATTATCAATTCACATTTCAATCTAATTACAAATTCATTAAAACTCCTTTTACTGGGTTAAAGAACTAATGTCATTTAAAACACAGTTCACGATAAACCCAAATCACGTTTGATATTAAATACAAGGCTCTGAATAGAAAATATATCGGCTTATATTCAATATCAAATTCTGAAACCCACAAATATCGCTTTGGAAATAACAATATAAAATATATCTTCCAAATTTCCTCCAAAATATCCGTATAATCGCGGAATCTGATATCGAAATATTCCAAAGACAATTTCGATTCAGATCCACTCCAATTCATATATTGGACATTCTGGTTATTTAAAACCCATTTCAAATCCAATTTATTTTTCTAGTTATAAACTAGTTCATTTTGATAAAAATATATTTTTATCTTTACAAATGTGGATTTTTTCATCCCAGTTCTTTTCAATTCATATATTATGATTTTACACAAATTATTAATATTTTTAATAATTTTATCAAGGCCCGTACTGTCAGTTTTCAATAACTGCCACCGAACTGCACTTACAGCGACCTTTTCCAAATTTGATTTGGACATAATTCCAAATCCAACCATTAGATTTTAAATTTCTAATATTCATTGGAAAGCTCTTTTTGATACGAACCCAAGGGATCCAGTTTTAGGAGAATCCGACAGCCGGATCTCCCGTAATGTTTATTCGAAGTCAATGGTCGAAATTCACGAACTGCCGCGGTGCGGCGCATTCTATTTAGGCCATTATATATATAATATATATATATTATATATTTCGTCGATTTCCTTTTAAAATGAATTTTATAAATCGTTTTCAAATTTGTTTCAAAAAAAAAATTCAACCTTCATTTCAAATTCAAATCAAAATTGAATTTTCTATTATAAAATCTTTTTACATTCATTTCTATTTGATTTCAATTCAAATCGATTTTTAATTCAATTTCAGCTCATTTTCAATTCGATTTGAATTCATTCCAGATCGATTTCACTTCGATTTCCAATTGCATTTCTATTTGATTCAATTTCAATTCGATTTGAATTCATTTCAATTCGAATTCATTTTCTTTTCAATTCAATTCGAATTCATTTTATATTCAATTCAATTCGAATTCATTTTATATTCAGTTCAATTCGAATTCGTTTTATATTCAATTCAATTTGAATTCATTTGCAAATATTCGATTTTTAAATCTCTTTTCAATATTCAATATAAAAACGAATATAATCGATATAAATATCGTTTGCATCAAAATAGCGCATCTCTAATCAACACGGCTTTATATTTTTCAATGACTTCGTTATTCTATTCAACAAATGAATATTTATTCCATTCAACACATAAATCTATATTTCTTTCAACACATGACTAATCTCAACAAATGAGTACTGTCAACACATGAATCTATATTTCTTATTTAATATATTTTATAAAATTACGATTTCTATCGTTAAATTTTAAATCAGACTCCAACCGTAAATTAGTAAGAGAACGATTCCCTAAATATTAACCCCGAAGGCCGAAACCAACATCAGATCGATATCCAAGAGACCACTCATCTTATCTATTAGTTTCTAATTTTATATATGATAAAGATGTAAATTTTATTGTTAAAATATTTCGTTCAACACATGACTAATCTCAACAAATGAGTACTGTCAACACATGGATCTATATTTTATAATATTCTTTATTTTCCCAATTGGAATGAGGCCCAATCAATTACCATATAAGGTTAATTATATGGATTCCGTACAATACATGTAAATAATGGCAATGATAAATAATCAACCATCATCCAAAGTGCACCACACAACTGCATAAGCATTAAATATAAATAATTAACGCTTACACAGTCTGTCGACCTATCGATCGACATACAATTAAATAATTGGGATTAGTGTACGCCAAATATCATCCCAACACCCGTGTGGGGTTTCAATCCACAAACACTGAATATTATTTGTGCTGTTGGGCGACGTGTAAAATTTATCGTCCCAATCAATGTCCTTCAAATAAGTGTACATAAACAAACCGTCCGGTCTGTAAATGAATATTTATTTGTTCACATTCACGTTAAAAATTATATTTTTAACGATAAATTATTTTTGACTATATAAATATTTTATTTTATTTCACATCACACAATCAATTTTCATCACAACAAACAATCAAACATACAAGCCATCCATGGTCTGTGGACGACGGGTGTCGGGTGCTACTAAACACCGTCTGCATCCTAGTATATATTTTTAACTAGAAAAGAAGATTTAAAGTGAGAAGTTCTCACCGACTAGCTAAACCAACCCCACGACTCTTCTTATGTAGGAATCTTCTTCGTGCTCGCCTTTTGCCAATTTCATCGTCCGTAGCCACTACATATATAAAAATCACATTTTTATATTGTTGCTATGTATATAAAAATCACATTTTTATAATCATTCTATATGGATAAAAATTCTATTTTTACACCGCTACTGTATAGATAAAGATTCTATTTTTACCACGCTATTCTCTATATAAAAATTATATTTTTATATTTCAACTTCTTATATAAAGATCGAATTTTTATTTCACTTCATATATAATAAAAATCGAATTTTTATCTTCACTTCATAAATATAAAAATCGAATTTTTATCTTAGCTAAAAATTATATTTTTTACTTCGCTACATAAACGATAAAAATCATACCTTCCTATTTGTAGAAATCTAATCTTTCCTATGATAAAAATCATAGCTTTCATCAATAAAAATCTTATCTTTTTATCGGTTTTAAATATGTAAAAATCGAATCTTTTTAAGTTAATCATATAAATAAAAACCACTTCTACTTTCAATAAAAAAAAAACAGTATTCTATCACTAAATTAATTACATAAATTACATAGGATAAAAATAAAAATAAATAAAATAAACAAAACAGAAAACTTACTGTATATTTTTCCAACGGGGGGAAGGGGAGGTTCGCGGTGCTCGTCGGAGCTGGAGGAGGTGGACAGGGGTACGGTGGTTCGGGCGGCGGCTGCTACTCGCGGTGGAGGGTTCGAGCGTAGAAATCGAGAGGAAGAGAGAAGCGCGATAAGTGGATGGGGAAGGGAGATGGCGGCAGCAGTCGAGGAGGTGGGTGGCGGTTGTGAGGGCGGCGGCTGGGTCGATGGCGGCGGTGGGCGTGGAGCTCGAGGTCGGCGGCGATTAGGGTTCGTGCGTTTTTATATTATTTTTTTACCTTTTCTTTTTTGATTCTGAAGGGGGAAAGAGAAAAGAAAAGGGGGGCATATATATATATATATATATTATTTAATTTATTTTATTTATCTCCAAAAAGCAACTTTTATTTTCGACCTCGAAATGAGACCCACCGCCTGTCATCCATAGCTAATTACCCCCATTCCGAACACAATGGGATATGTATTGTAGGCTGATTCGATCATTTCGACCAGTTTTCGTCAAAATCAACATATAACTCTATATATAGAATTTGAACGCGCATTTCAATTTACCGGGGCCACACACGGAATCTAAAAATTCCCGAAAAATATTTTCTAGCTTCGTATTGACGATACGGTCCTGACAAAACTAATTTCGTCGAATTCTGAGACCGTTTGAAAAATGGCCGTTTTCCCGTCGATTAAAATCAACTGAAACTGGTCAAACGCGTTTTCCTTCGCCACGCTCACATGTTGATTCGAAAAATTACGAAATTTGAAACCTAGCAATAATTTGACATCACGGATCCAACAAAAGTGTTTTCGTCGAAAACCGAGGTCGTTTGCAAAATTCCCATTTTTAAGGGCCCAGAATTCCATAGCGACTATTCTGAATTTTCAGCTAGACATATCTTTTGATTCCCGCTATGAAATTTCGATTTTTCGGATTCGTTGGAAAGATATTCTCAAATAGATTCAAATATTTTTGGTTTCGTTAAAATCCAGTTTATTTTGAATCCTGTACATTCATTTGAAATCGAATTATCGAACTACCGCGGCATTTTCAATTCCTTTTATAATTTAAAATAAATATTTATATTCTAACGACGATCTATATAAATATATATGTTCGAATTCTATTCAAATAAATTTCTCGTTGATATTATTTTAAAATAATCTATTTTAAATATTCAAAATTCACTAAAATTGCCAAAATAAAATTTTTAAATTGGCTCAGAATTTCCGGGTTATTACACACATTCCATTAATTATGGAATCTTCACAGAAAACAGATCGATATATATAATTGATATCAATTTCCGTATCCGACTAATAATATAAATGGAATAACAACAAAGCCTTTTAAATTCCATATGTATTAACAGTCTACCTCCACAGAAGTTCATTTCGATTATTATCAAATCGAATTCCATTCAGTTCCAATTAGTTATATTAAATTGGAAAACTTTACTTTGGAAAATTCCCGTTAAATATTAATAAAAAGATATATGAATTCCAAATCCCATTTCATTGTAAATCGGGTAAAAGAACGAATGTCGTTAAAAACAAAGTTCACAATAAACCCAATTCACATTCCAATTTCAGTTCCAATCAAACGTTAATTAATTAGTAATTCTTCTTTAAATCTTAATTAAAAGATTTATTATTTTCACACTGGGTATAAGAACGGTGTTAATAAAGACACCATTCACGAAAAACCCAAAATCCAATTCAATATTAAATACATGGATCTGAATAGAAATTATATTGGCTTATATTCAATATCAAATTCTGAGATCAACAAATATCGTATTGGAAATAACGATATATATATCTTCCAAATTCCTCCACAATATTTGTATAACCACAGAATCCAATATCGAAATATTCTGAAGATAATTTCGATTCAAATTCATTCCAATTCGTATATTGGAAATTCTGATTATTTTTAAAACCATTTCAAATCCAGTTTATTTATTTAAAATATTGGATTTATAATTCTAGTTCATAACTAGTTCATTTCGATAATTTTTTTCTTTTAAAATATGAAATTTTTCATCACAATTCATTCCAAATCATTTATTACGATTTTACACAAATTATTGATATTTTATATAATTTTATCAAGGCTCGTACAGTCGATTTCCAAAAATGGTCATCGAACTGCACTTGCAGCGACCTTTTCCAAATTTGATTTGGACATAATTCCAAATACAACCTTTAGATTTCAAATCTCTTATATCCGGAAAGCTCTTTTAGATACGAACCCAACGGTTCCGGTTTAGGAGAATCCGACGGTCGGATCGCCTGTAATGTCAATTCGAAATCAATGGTCGAAATTCGTGAATTACCGCGATGTGGCACGTTCTATTCAGGCCATTAAATATATATAATATATATATTATATGTATTTCATCGATTTCCATTTAAAACGTATTTTATAAATTGTTTTCAAAACGATTTCAACTTCATATTCAATTTTAAATCAAAACTGAACATTCCATATCATTAATATGTAAATGATAATATTTTCAAAACATTAGATTTTGAAATCACTTCCTTTTCGATATTCATTATAAAAATGTATAAAATCGATATATCGTTCACGTCAAAACGACGTCAATTAAATCAACACGGATTTATATATTTAAATATTTTTGTGTCCATCCCAAATCGGACATCAAAATCACAATTTGATCCATTACTGGATATTATTTTAAAATATCATTTATTTTAAAATATTCATTACACATCATTTTAAAATATTTGTTAATTTAAAATATTCGTTCTTTCTGAATTGGAATCAGACACAGTTAATTACCATATAATTTTATTTATATGGATTTCATACACACATGTACACAACAATAATCAAACACAGTCAACCATCATCTAGAGTGCATTACACAACTGCATAACCATTAAATATAAATAATTAACGCTTACAACAGCCTGACAACCAATCGATTGACATATAACTAAATATTGGGATTAGTGTATGTCCAATATCATCCCAGTACCCATGTGGGGTTTTCAAACACTGATTATAATTTGTGCAGTTGGGCGACGTGTAAAATATATCGTCCCAATACAAATCAGTCAAATGTGTGTACATAAACAAATCATCCAATTTGTAAATGAAAATTTATTTTATTCATATACACGTTAAAAATTATATTTTTAACTATAAAATATTTATTTCAACATATGAATATTTTATACAGCTCATTTATACAATAAAAATGATATGTTTATTGTTCTAATATTTTTCTTTTCCCAAACCAAATTCAACAAAATAATCCAATCAACCAAACAACCAAGCAAATATGGTTTCAAACAAAGGTGTCTGGTGCTACTAAGCACCGTCTACATCCTAGTATATATTTTTAACTAGAAAATAAATTAAAGTGAGAAGTTCTCACCTTTGGGATCCACTCCTCCAGTTTTATTTCTGAATTGTTTGGATTTGTCTGAAATTCCAACGTAGTCTTCTTCACGCTATTCACAGTTAAAAATCACATTTTTAATACGATATTTATATATTAAAGATCATATTTTATCCCGCTACTTTCCATATAAAAATTATATTTTTATGTCTCTACTTCATAGATAAAATCTTATTTTTATAATGTTGTTCATACGATAAAATTCATATTTTTATATTGTGATTCATATTATAAAAACCAAACTTTTATATCGATCTTTACATTAGAAAAATCATATCCATGTATGCACTTCATATAAATAAAAATCGCAACTTTATAATCATTTCATATAAATAAAAATATAAGCTTTACTTATTTAAAAATATAATCTTTAATAACATAAAAATCATATTATTATTAATATAAAAATCCAAACTTTCTTTGATTAAAAATCTTAGCTTTTCTAAAAAAATCATGTCTTTGTTTTAATTAATGCATAGAAATCATATTCTTTAATAAACGAACTAAAAACCAAATTTTATAAACTTAAAAATTAAATTTAGAAAACTTACATCGAATTGAATGGGGGGTTTGCAGCTGTCGTCGGAGGTCTTGAAGGGGAGGTGGAGGGGCGGTGGTCGCGACGGTGAAAGGGGGCTAGGCCTTATTGGTGGTCGATTTCCGAATTGGGGCCTCGATATGTGGAGCTCGCGCAAGAGGAGAGGGAGTGGAAGTCGGAGGGGCGCGACGCTGGTGGGGTTGGCGGTGGCGTGGGCGGCATCGCGGCGGAGGATGGTGAATGTGGGTGGAGGAGCGACAGGGTGAAGGCGATTGAAAGGCCTGCCATTTTTTATTTAGGGCACGACTTTCTGGTTCAAGAAACTGAAGACCGGGGATGGGGGATTAAGTGTAAAATATATTTTAATTTATTTATTTATTTCAGAAAGTTTCAATTTTTATTCGAACTCCGAATCGAACCCATCGATTGTCGTCCCTAGCGTAATACTCCCATTCCAAACACAATGGGATATGTTTCGTAAGCCAATTCTATCGTTTCGATCAGTTTCCATCAAAATCAAAATATAAATCTATATATTGAATCCGAATGTGCATTTCCATTTATTGGGGCCACATACTGACTCCAAATATCCTATAAAAATAAATATGGCTATGTTTTGACGATACGGTCCTAACAAAACTAATTTCGTCGAATTTAGGGACCGTTTGAAAAACGGCCATTTTCCAGTCGATTAAATTCAAACTAAATTGACCAAACATGTTTAAATCTACCAGGCTCACATATTGATTCCAAAAATTATGAAAATTGGAATCTAGCAATAATCTCGCATTCTGGATCCAAAAAAGTGATCTCGCCGAAAACGGAGGTCGTTTGCAAAATCGCTATGTTTACGGGCTAAATTCCATAGTGACTATTTTGAATTTTCAACTGGACATAACATTTTATTCCCGCTATGAAATTTCAATTTTTCAGATTTGTTGGAAAGATATTTTCAAACAGATTCAAATAATTTTGGTTTCACTAAAATCTTCTTTATTTTGAATCATGTACATTCATTTGAAATTTGAAATCGAATTTTCAAACGACCGCGCCATTTCCAATTCCTTTTATAATTAAATTAAACATTTATATTCTAATTTCGACAAAATAAATTTCTCGTCATAATTATTTAAAATAATTCATTTTAAATATTCTAAATTTATTAAATTGCCAAAATAAAAATTTTAAATTGGTTCTAACTTTCTGGGTTGTTACAATCTCCCCCACTTAAAATCTTTTCGTCCTCGAAAAGGAACGGAGCTTAAAGTTGTTTAACCAATCAAGTCAATTTTCATTCTGACTTTCATTCTTCAACTTTTTAGTTTCTAAGAATTTTCAAATTTTTCAAAAATTTGGTTAACACCCTAAATTTTCGAAAAATTTCGCCATAACCTCCTTTGTACAGGTGGACATTTAAAACCGCAACTAGCCTTACAAGGCCCTCACCAATCCAAAGGAAAAAGAAAATGCCAAGCGAGCAGCCTTTGGCTCATAAACTCTTTAAAAGAAAAAGAAATTGCCATGCGGCCAGCCTTAGGATCATAAACTCTTTAAAAGAAAAAGAAATTGTCAAGCGGCCAGCCTTAGGTTCATAAACTCTTTAAAAGAAAAAGAAATTGTCAAGCGGCCAGCCTTAGGCTCGTAAACTCTTTAAAAGAAAAAGAAATTGCCAAGCGGCCAGCCTTAGGCTCATAAACTCTTTAAAAGAAAAAGAAATTTCCAAGCGGCCAGCCTTAGGCCCATAAACTCTTTAAAAGAAAAAGAAATCTAGTAAACACATACCTATTATCGGGCATAAAATTTTATTTCTCTTCTTAGCAGTTTATCCATAACCTGCTCAATAATGTGTATATATACATGTATGCATTTCTAAACAATTTCCAACTCAGTACGATATTTGATTCGATTTGGCTAATTTTACCTTTCGTTTTCATATTGGTTTAATTAATTATCATCCCAATATTTTTATTAGTTACAATAATAATCAAACAACATTACCAACAATCAGTTAGTTGGTTAACGTTTCAAACATATAACTTTAATACATAGTCAAAAATCATGTTTCTGATGCCAACCCACAACAATAAACCCTATCTAGTTTTGGTTCTCACGCCGCTCAGTTGGAAATATACAGATATCCCACTTTCGAGACTCGAACATAAATTCTGATGATGATGCATCAATCATCAGAATCATCTCTGGGCGACTAGAGTGTGATTCTATATCTACCCAGTATATTTGAGACTTTGTATACACGTTTGCAAGTCATATATGCAAAATCTTTATACACTTGATTTTCCAAATTCAATATATAATAGATATCCACATACGTATAATTGGATTTCATTTTCAAAACAAAATTGGTTTTCATTTTTATTTTAAAAAATAACACTTTTCGGACTCATTCTAGGATGCTACTGATCCCATCTCTAACGAGTCATTCTCATTGGATATTGCTAATCCTATCTCTGATGAATACTTTTGTTTGGTTCTAATGTGTCTTGTACTCGAGCTCTGTAAACCAAAGCTCTAATACCACGTGTAACAACCCGAATTTCCCCGGTCTTCGAAGAGAAGAGAAAGAACGGATTGCTATGAGGACAAGACGAATCAGAATACAAACAGAAGAACATTTCATTGATTATTAAAAAAAATTACATTAGAGTACAAGAATATAACAGAGTATGAAAAAATAATATACATTTGATAAATAACAGAGATTTAAAAATTACAATGCAGCGGAAAATAATACAAAACACAACTGAAAGAGATACGCGGATACAGAGCTTTCCGAATATCATTCCAGCTGCAAACCAGGATCCTATGAATATAAATCTGGAAAACCAAAACTACTAGCTGCCCATGTGGAAAATAGGGGCACCCAGAGTTTAGGTTAAAAAATAAACTCCAGGTCAGTCATCTGACTAGTGTGAGAACTAAAACAGCTATTTAAAACTTTACTTTATAAATAAGGTAAATCAAGGGACCACACCGTATAACACGGAACGGGTTTCTTCCCAAGAATACCAGTGCATAAAACAAACAGCGCCATGCTTTTTGGAAAAATGAAGCTATTATAAGACTCAGGTCCTATCACACAATGCAACGAAAGCCGTAGGATAGAGTTTTACCTTATAATAAACAAGCATGCTTGGTACGTTTAGAACAAATCATTTTGATACTATTATAGTGTAAAGTGTATGAAAACAACTTCAAATATAAATGTATCAATCATAGACGACATAGTGCCCCATACCACTATATCGCCATACTAGGCTCTACAAATAAAACTGAAATGTCACGTATTGGAAATTGGATTTCCGTCATGAGTCTAGGCAAGGGATGTACTCCTTTCCGCTTCAAGACAATCTAGCAAATGTCTCGAGACTGCACACTCCGGGTAACCCCTGGATCCTCCAAGGTCAGTCCACACTTACGTTAGTGGATTGCAATTCCTGAACACATGTTTCCCGGTCCTATCGGATCTATCCATCGGCTCCGTAGAGACCGATCTATCCGAGGCGTCTCGCATTCCAACAATCACAAAGGTAAAAATAACATAAATATCTGGGCTTGCAAAACCCCAACACCACCCATAGCAAGAAAGAAATGTCATGTCCTCCTTGGGTTCTCTTATCCCGTTTTTAACTCATACCGAGGTGTGAGGCTCGCGAATTAACGCTATACACAAAGCTATGCTATATTAATGATGTGCTTTGATCATCAACCACAAGACTCTGCTTTTCAACAAAAGCCTTGATCATTTGCATCTCAACATGCCACACAGACAATTCAATCCATGCGACTGATATCTATCGATATATAACCTCTGAGCTCGTACGTCTTAGAGAAGGGCGTAAAGCAAGAGAATAAATTCTCCGTCGCCAAACAGATATATATTTAATAGAATCAATCAAAACAGAATAAAATCAAATGTTAGACACACATCCATTTACAAATTCGTTCTGGGTCTGAACGAAACCGGAGGCACCTTATTCCTCGTCACATATGTCCAATACAGGAGAGAGGCCCTCGCATATCCGATCGATCTCCAAGTACGTCTGGACGGTCACCACTTATTACCTCGTCTTGGGTGTACAGCCCAATCAAGACATCAGTAATCATCCAAACGATGTGAAGACTTTCGGTCTTCAACCACTATCTTCATCATCGACTTATCGTCGAATCAGTTATTCAGAATGGGTATAAACCTGGCTTTTCTGAATAACCCACGTATATAATAAACGAGTGCTATAAAAACACAACATACGCCTTATTCCAATCCAGAATATTCTTTTATTTAAATATTTACATCTTTAGGGAGTAGGTTCCCATTAATTTTATCAAAGATAAATTCTTTAGAATTTATTCTTTAATCTTCCTTTGGATATCATTTCAAACCATATTAAGGGTTTTCCAAACTAGTCGGGATTAGCGAACCACACCGAAGTAATCATTTATTTATTTTCTCAATCTCAACCTATTCATCCCATGGCGAAAAACTGGTAAAACTCCATATCTAACACCACAGCATTATCGGTAAATATTAATTACCATTTCACGTTCAATTCTAATTAAAGATTGAACTATCGCTTTAGAGCAAAACTGGTGATACTCCATTCTCGATCATTTCCCAAATTTGATAATATAAATCATCAATTCTCATTTCAATCTAATTAAATATTCATTAAAACTCCACTTAGTTTTAATCTTCCCAAAAATAAATATTAATGATTATTTAACTTTGGAAACACAAACATGCCGCATCGACAATCTACACCGTACTATTGATTACTTCCGATATATAACCTCTAAGCTCGTATGTCTTAGAGAAGGGTGTTAAGCAAGAAAATAAATTCTCCCCCACCAAGCAGATATATATTTAGCAGAGATTAACCATATAGTTCAAAATACAATGTTAGACATGTAATCCTGTCTTTTACTGGGTTAAAGAACTAATGTCATTTAAAACACAGTTCACGATAAACCCAAATCACATTCCATTAATTATGGAATCTTCACAGAAAACAGATCGATATATATAATCGATATCAATTTCTGTATCCGACTAATAATATAAATGGAATAACGACAAAGCCTTTTAAATTCCATATGTATTAACAGTCTTCCTCTACAGAAGTTCACTTCGATTATTATCAAACCGAATTCCATTCAATTCCAATTTAATATATTAAATTGGAAAACTTTACTTTGGAAAATTCCTTTCAAATCTTAATAAAAAGATTTATAAATTCCAAATCCCATTTCACTGTAAATCGGGTTAAAGAAAGAATGTCGTTAAAAACGCAATTCACAATAAACCCAATTCGCATTCCAATTTCAATTCCAATTAAATGTTAATTAATTGGTAATTCTTCTTTAAATCTTAATTAGAAGATTTATTTTTTTCACACTGGGTTTAAGAATAGTGTTAATAAAGACACCATTCACGACAAACCCAAAATCCAATTCAATATTAAATACAAGGCTCTGAATAGAAATTATATCGGCTTATGTTCATTATCAAATTCTGAGATCAACAAATATCGTATTAGGAATAACGATCTATATATCTTTCAAAATCCTCCACAATATCCATATAATCACGGAATCTAGTATCGAAATATTCCAAAGATAATTTCGATTCAAATCCATTCCAATCCATATATTCGAAATTCTGGTTATTTTTAAAACCATTTCAAATCCAATTTATTTATTTAAAATATTGGATTTATAATTCTAGTTCATAACTAGTTCATTTCGATAAAAATATATTTTTATCTTTTCAAATATGGAATTTTTCATCCCAATTCTTTCCAAACCATTTATTATGATTTTACACAAATTATTGATATTTTATATAATTTTATCAAGGCCCATACAGTCGATTCCAAAAACGGTCATCGAACTGGACTTACAGCGACCTTTTCCAAATTTGATTTGGAAATAATTCCAAATCCAACTGTTAGATTTCAAATCTCTTACAGCCATAAAGCTCTTTTCGATACGAACCCAACGGTTCCAGTTTTAGGAGAATCCGACGGTCGGATCCCCTGTAATGTCAATTTGAAGTCAATGGTCGAAATTTGTGAACTGCCGCGGCGCGACACCTTCTATTCAGGCCATTAAATATATAAATATATATATATATTATATATTATATATTTCATCGATTTCCATTTAAAACGTAATTTATAAATCATTTTAAATTCGTTTTCAAAACGATTTCAACTTCATTTTCAATTTTAAATCAAAATTGAATATTCCATATCATTAATATGTAAATGATAATATTTTCAAAACATTAGATTTTGAAATCATTTCCTTTTCGATGTTCATTATAAAAATGAATAAAATCGATATAAATATCGTACATGTCAAAATGAATCAATTAAATCAACACGGCTTTATATACTTTAAATATTTTCCTGTCCATCCCAAATCGGACATCAAAATCACAATTTGATCCATTACTGAATATTATTTTAAAATATCGTTTATTTTAAAATATTCATTACTCGTCATTTTAAAATATTTGTTAATTTAAAATATTCGTTCTTTCCGAATTGAAATCAGACACAGTCAATTTCCATATAATTTTATTTATATGGATTTCATACACACATGTACACAACAATAATCAAACATAGTCAACCATCATCCAGAGTGCATTACATAACTGCATAAGCATTAAATATAAATAATTAATGCTTATAACAGTCTGTCAACCAATCAATTGACATACAACTAAACATTAGGATTAGTATATGTCCAATATCATCCCAATACCCGTGTGGGGTTTTCAAACAACAAACACTGATTATTATTTGTGTAGTTGGGCGATGTGTAAAATATATCGTCCCAATCCAAATCAGTCAAATGTGTGTACATAAACAAATCGTCCAATTTGTAAATGAATATTTATTTTATTCATATACACGTTAAAAATTATATTTTTAACTATAAAATATTTATTTCAACACATGAATAATTTATACAGTTCATTTATACAATAAAAATGATATTATTATTGTTCTGATATTTTTCATTTCTCAAACCAAATTCAACCAAATAATCCAGTCAACCAAACAACCAAACAAACATGGTTTCAAACGAAGATGTCGAGTGCTACTAAGCAACATCTGCATCCTAGTATATATTTTTGACTAGAAAATAAATTAAAGTGAGAAGTTCTCACCTTTGGGATCCACTCCTCCAGTTTTATTTCTGAATTTCCGAACCGTTTGGATTTGTTCAAAATTCCAACGCAGTCTTCTTCACGATGTTCACAATTAAAAATCACATTTTTGATATGATGTTTGTATATTAAAGTTCATATTTTTATCCCGCTACTTTTCATATAAAAATTATATTTTTATATCTCTACTTCACAGATAAAAATCTTATTTTTATAATGTTGTTCATACGATAAAAAATATATTTTTATAGTGCGATTCATATTATAAAAACCATATTTTTATATCGATCTTTACATTAGAAAAATCATATCCTTGTACACGTTTCATATAAATAAAAATCGCATCTTTATAATCATTTCATATAAATAAAAATATAAGCTTTACTTATTTAAAAATATAATCTTTGATAACATAAAAATCATATTATTATTAACATAAAAATCCAAACTTTCTTTGATTAAAAAACTTAGCTTTTCTAAAAAAATCATGTTTTGTTTTAATCAATGCATAGAAAAAATAATTTTTAATAAACGAATTAAAAATCAAATTCTATAAACTTAAAAATTAAATTTAGAAAACTTACATCGAATTGAAGGGGGGGTTTGCAGTAGTCGTCGGAGGTCCAGAAGGGGAGGTGGAGGGGCGGTGGTCGCGGCGGTGAAAGGGGGGAGGGCTTGCTGGCGATCGATTTCCGAATTGGGGGCTCGAGATGTGGAGCTCGCGCGAGAGGAGAAGGAGTGGAGGTCGGAAGGGGCGCGATGCTGGTGGGGTAGGTAGTGAGGTGGGCGGTGTCGCGGTGGAGGATGGTGGACGTGGGCGGAGGAGCGACGGGGTGAAGGCGATTGAAAGGCTCGCCATTTTTTTATTTAGGGCACGACTTTCTGGTTCGTGAAAATGAAGACAGGGGGGTTAAGTGTAAAATATATTTTAATTAATTTATTTATTTCAGAAAGTTTCATTTTTTATTCGAACTCCGAATTGAACCCATCGACTGTCGTCCCTAGCGTAATACCCTCATTCCGAACACAATGGGATATGCTTCATAAGCCAATTCTATAGTTTCAGTCAGTTTCCATCAAAATCAAAATATAAATCTATATATTGAATCTGAACGTACATTTCCATTTACTGGGGCCACATACTAACTCCAAAAATCTCACAAAAATTAATCTGGCTATGTTTTGACGATACGGTCCTAACAAAACTAATTCCATTGAATTTCGAGACTGTATGAAAACGGTCATTTTCCAGTCGATATAATTCAAGCTGAATTGACCAAACACGTTTAAATCTACCACGCTCACATATTGATTACAAAAATTATGAAAATTGGAATCTAGCAATAATCTGACATTCTGGATCCAACAAAAGTGGTATCGTCGAAAACGGAGGTCGTTTGCAAAATCGCTATTTTTAAGGGCTAAATTCCATAGCGACTATTTTGAATTTTCAACTGGACATAACTTTTTATTCCCGCTATGAAATTTCAGTTTTTCGGATTTTTGGAAAGATTTTTTCAAACAGGTTCAAATTTTTTTGATTTCACTAAAATCCGGTTTATTTTGAATCCTGTACATTCATTTGAAATTTGAAATCGAATTTTTAAACTACCGCACCATTTCCAATTCCTTTTATAATTAAAATAAATATTTATATTCTAATTTCGACTTAAATAAATTTATATGTTATAATTCAATTCAAAATAAATTTCTCGTCGAAATTATTTAAAATAATTCATTTTAAATATTCAAAATTCATTAAAATTGCCAAAATAAAAAATTTAAATTAGTTCTGATTTTCTAGGTTGTTACATGTGATAATGTAGTCAACTCAGATAGTACGGATTTGCGGGCCATTACAATTGGTATCAGAGCTTAGGTTAAGTGAATACCTAGGCTTTGTTGGGTTGTACTCATTAGAGATAGGGTCAGTAGTACCCTAGAATGAGTTGAGTGTATATATATGAGAGAGCGTATTTGTTAATTGATATAAAAGTTGTTTTATATTGTGTTGTCTAGTCTAGTTGAGTGGTTTATGAATTCTGATCGAATCGTGGGACGCCACGAAGTCGATAGGAATTTCTAAATGCTTGAACAGAGAAATTGACACAATATTGTTTTAAAATGGGTAGATGAAATAATTTTACCCAAAATTCCATTTTGATATAGAAGTAATAATTTTCTGAAATTATTATACTATATGGATGTGTTGGCTGTTATTATTATAATCAACTGAGATTATAAGAAATGAGAATGGTTATATATATATAACCAAATAGAATTTGTATATGAATGAAATATATACAAATGAGGTGAATTAAAATTTAATTCAAACCAGAATTTGGAATTTAAATCCTGGGAAGTTGAAAAATATTTTTCAATGTATAGTAAAATAATATAGCTTTGTTTTGGAAGGATTTTTGAATAAAAATCATTTTGGATGAATTTTAAAATATGATAAGGCGCTGAACTCACTTCAGTGGCTGGAAAATAATTTCGATGATTACTGCAGCATCATCAGTATTCATTTTCGAGTTTCTAAGTGATGAATTGCTACCTTAGAAAAGTTTTTTATGGGAATTTGTTTAAAAGAAAACAAGTTGGCTTGAAAATTCAAATGTTTTGAATTTGTGATGGGTTATAAATATATGTATATATTTATATGATTTCAAAAGGATTTGAAATAAAAACCTGGGTATTTGAATTCTTGAATTTAAATTTAACTTAACAAGTTAAATGAATCAAAGTGAATAAATTGATTGAATCAATTTAAATGAATATAAGCATATGAGGTGTGCAATATGAATAAAAACCATTAGTTGGTGGGTACTGAAATTTGTTGAAATATGAAGAGTTGAGTTTCAACATAAATGAGTTTTAAAAAGTTAATGGGTTTATAGCATTTTTCTTACCTTAGTAATTTCGGGGACGAAACTCTTTTAAGAGGGGAAGAATGTAACGACCCGGATTTTTATACAATTAATTTTAAATATTTAATATGGTTTTAAATATTGAGATGATAATATAAATCAATTTTTATATTGAGTTATCAATTTAATAATCGAAATACGATTTTATTTTGAGTATATTTAATCATCGTAATATAAGAACACTACAAAAAAAATACCATATTGCAACTAGCTATTTGCAACAGGCGACACACGACAGTTGCAGTAAATGATATTTTGCAACAGACCTATTATAGCACTTGCAGTAGATGAGATTTAGCAACATGTCTTTTCTTTCTGTTGCGAAAAACATATTTTTAGCAACTGCACTTCCTTTCCTGTTGCAAAAACATACTTTTAGCAACTATGCTTCCAAGCCAGTTGCGAATAAATATCTTTAGCAACTGTTTTCGCCACTTGCAATAACTGTGTTATTTTATAACTGGTAAAGCCAGTTGCGAAAAACATATTATTAAAAATAAGTATAAGCTTATAATGATTAACTTTTAATAACTAATTTTAAATAGTTACTATTAAATGATTAACTACTAGTAATTATATAGTAATTAAGGTTAATATTTAATAATTATTAATTAATAATAAAATTTGAGATTATAAAGTGATATTTATAACTGATAATTATATAATAATAATTAACATTTAAAATTTCATAATAAAATAATTATTAAATAATAATAATTTTTAATAAAAACTAATGGATAATAATTAATAATTAATAAATAACAAATACGAAACTACATTTTTATAATTAATAATTATTACTAAGCAATAAATAATTGATATGTAATAAGTAATAATCAAAACCAATAACTAATGAATTCAATAACTAATAATTTAATTATTGTAATAATTATTAGTACAATATAATTAATTAATAATTTTACTAATAAGGTATAAAACATATTTTGTAAATATACATAAAATTGATTAAGCATTACGGTATGCTTATGAATTAAATTTGATAATTGAATATAATTAGTGATTAATACTAAATAACCAATAATTATTTTTTTAATAATTAATCACCAATAATTTATAATGTTTATCCTTTAATAAATATTGTTTGAAGTTTACCATTTTGTTATAAGCATGCTTATTTTGTTGAACTTGCTAAAACGACTTGATTTCATGCTAACAGAAATCTCAATCTAGATTGAACTTATGCAAATCAAATAAGTGGATTATACATTTACACTGCCGGCTATAATAGTTCGATATTTTTTCTTCTGGGCGAGTCCAAACTTTTACCAATCCCGCTTCCTTTTTTTGTTTCCCGCTTCACAACTGCGATCCCAAAAATCTAAATCGGATTATTCTTCTTCCAGATCCCTCATTTCTCAAAAACCCTAATTTCTGAAAAAGACCCAAAGTATAAAATCCGATTCATTTCCTCACCTAAACTGACCACGAAACGAACACCCTCTTCCCTGTGCTCGACCCATTCATCCTTTGGAAGCCATGAATCGATGACGAAACTGCAGATAAACAAGATTATCAAAGGCGGTTGTTCTTTAATCCTCTGAACTCTACTTCACAGCGCTCGAGAAATCCTGATTGTGATTTTTCTTCTCGTTCTATTTCGGTTCCTACAAACAAGATAAGTGATTTCTCTTTGAATAAGTTTCGATTTTCGTATTTTATCAGTATTTAGATTTCGTAGCATACGATTATTCATCTCTTAGATTTCTGAGCATACGATTATTCACCTGTTAGAATAGTTCTTCTCGTTCTATCCGCGTTTTGTTTTCTCATTGATATGGTAACTGGAAATTGTTCTATTTCGTATTTTATCAACGTTTCGATTTTCCTTATTGTGGTTTGTTCTTTTTGTTAGACCAAAAAGTGGTTCTAACACCCAAATTGACTAAAATCAGACTAAAATAAGATCAAAAGTAAAATGGAGACACAAAATTTATAGTGGTTCGGCATTGAAAAGCCTACGTCCACTTGTCAATCATTATTCTCGATGATATGGTTGTAATTACAATGAGATATTCACTCAATTTCACTCACAACTCACATACATTCACTCAATTGTCTCAAAACAAATGTTGAAAGACGATTTGGATTATCCGGGAGTGCTGGAATTCGGTTTATGAAAGTGGTTGAACTCTCAAAGTGCCAAAAAGAAGATCCCTTTAATTGTCTCCAGGCAAGGTATTTATAGGTGAAAATTTAGTCAGAACCCGATCTGGATCGGAGCCATGTGTCCTCCATCCCATCGTCCTCGGGTTCGGATGGACTCCAGTGCTAACAGCGCATCAGAATAGAGATTATCGTGGGTAGGAACTAGTCATAACCGCTCCGCATCTTCAGGCGATCGTGGGGGGAAGTGACGTGGATTACAGGTTTGGTTCGGAGGAGCCTGCAGAGGGGGTTCGAATCGGGGTATCCGATCCGACGCGGATTAACCTAAAACTAAGTTCTTATCCACTTTGCTCTGCTCCGTTCCGACCCGGTAGTAGGTAGCCCTCCGGTCCGACTGATAGTAGGTAGCCCTCCGATCCGAGTGATAATAGGTAGCCCTCCGATCTGAATAGCAGCGTCTCTCCGATCCGATCCGCTATGATGCTTTCTAAGTTCTTCAACGTTTTACATCTCGACTTTGTGTTGCTCAGTACATAAAGTGGGCTAACATTTTGCCCCCTCAAAGGATGCTTCTGTTGGAGATGGAGCATGCTTTGATTATCGTTGCACAGTGCCTTCTAGGTAATTTTCCCTTTGATTTTCCTTGT
This sequence comes from Allium sativum, assembly GCA_030737875.1. Classification (NCBI taxonomy): domain Eukaryota; kingdom Viridiplantae; phylum Streptophyta; class Magnoliopsida; order Asparagales; family Amaryllidaceae; genus Allium; species Allium sativum. The sequence continues at coordinate 35,528 of JASFAX010002593.1, forward strand.
GCTTTCATCCTCTTCTTCGAATTTTAATTTAATTTACTGCTAAGTTTCAACATTCTGTTCGGTTCGGATTCCAACCCGAACGGATCCCCTTCTTCTTTTATTTCGCCTTGGACTAGTGGGCCAAGCTACGCTACTGGGCCTTCGAGCCAGTCCGAACGGGGAGATGAATAGTCACCATGTTTTCATATAAATTCAGCCTTCATCTTCCTCCCACTTTCTTTTTACTTTATCGCTTTACAAGTTCTGCTCCGAAACTCTAGGATTAAAAGGAGAAAAAAGAACTCTTTACCATTCTCGTGCGAATCTCCAGCTTATCCACCCTGTTAGGTCTAAATCCCTGATCGACCTCATGATAATAGGTTTTAATTGAAATTTATGGTCAATTCGATCGATCTGAATGTGATTTCCACGCTACAGCATCCTCTTCCTTCGTTATCGTCGTTGGTGGCTTCGTTGCTACTCCAAGACGTTGGAAGAGGGAGTCGTAGTTTGTTCGGTCATGACTGGGGCGTTGGAGATGTTATTGGGTCTAAGACTAAAGAAGAGGGAGAAGAAGAAGATCATAGGGAGTCGGTTCGGGCGATGGAGTATGGAAAGTGGAGAAAGGGAAAAAGAAAAGAAATCCAGAAGGTCGGATCGGGTCGGGGCAAGTAGTTAAAGAAGGGGGAATGGAGCTCACCTAACCGGATCGGGTCGGACTGTAAGATAAAGGAGGAGAGGCATGACTGCGTGATTCGACCCAAACCGTTCGGGGAATCTACTTCCGAGCCGATCCGATTTTGATTCCTGAGCTTCAATGTTTATCCGAGCCCAAGGCAAGGCTACGCCCCCGATCCGATCCTAATGAATGCGCCCGAACCGAACCGAAGGGCAGTCCATCTTAAGGCATAAAAACTCGTTTAACTGGCCTAATCAGCTCTTGGCATAATCTTCAACTTAATGGATATTTAGGATAGTGCCTTGCGAACATAACTGGACATCAAGAACTTCCTTGATCCTTATTACTTTGCCAAAATTTTGCGTCGCACTTTCAAATATTAACTTTACACTTTCCGCATACACTGTTTACACTTTAGTTTGCACACATGCACAGGGGGATACGGGCTAATTTACTCTAACTTGTGCTATTGCTTCTTCAATAGTTTTGTGACCATGAGACCCGGACGCTCTTCTAGACTAGCCGGGAAGAAGGAGGCCCCGGAGACATCCAACAAAATTACTCTTGAGGACATATCTTCTTCCTCGGATCCAGAATGGAATGATGAGGGCTCAGACTACGAGGTTGGAACTCGCGAAAGCGACAATGTGTCTTCGGAGGGTGGAGTTTCCCTTGGTTGTGAAGAGGAAGGAGGGATTGGCGACGACCGAGCTCCTGATGAGTTTGAATCTGCCGTCATATTGGAATCACCCAAAGATTCTGTTGAATCGACGATCGACAATGATAGACTTATCCGAATTTGTCTAAAATACGAGATACTAAAAAGGGACACCTTGGTGCCTTCGAGAACTGACCGTCCCCACAACCCTCCAGAAGGGTATATGGAAATTACTCGGTTGATGTGCATGGTCGGTGCTATCCCTCCATTTTCTCCTTTCATCGTCGATTTTCTAAGACAAATGCGGATTGCCCCTATGCAGCTGCACCCTAATTCTTATGCTTACTTGTACACCTTATATGTAGCGTATCGTGAGATCTTAGGCATAGAGCTCACTTTCGATGACGTTCATTTCTTCTATAACTTCAAGCATCGGACTCGAGAGACTCCTTCTTTCTGTTACTTTGAGTCTATCCCTAAGAGGAAAATAATTCCAGCGCCATTCAGTAGTAAAGCTGGGGATTTCAGGCTGGAATGGTTTTATGTGAAGCGACAACCAGGGTGTGCTAGGAGGTGGACGAAATCAAGTAAAGCACTGGTTTTCTAAATCTCGACTCTATACATTTAAGCCATCGCCTTAACTCGTTTTTCTTTTTGTTTGCAGTCGATAACCCAAAACAAATATCAGACCAAGTATTCTTTGACCGGATGCATCAGCTCCTTAATGGCGATCAGAAGTTTTTAACTATTGACGAAGTCCTTAAGGATGAATATCTTCATTTTCATGGGTTGCTATCTGTTACTCGTAGCATTGGTCATGGGACGGCTCCATATGTATATATTCCCCCAGTGGACGTAATCCCTGAAACGGGCGAAAGTTCGAGAGCTCCTACAGTGCCTCTTCAAGCTTCACCCTCTCCTTCTTCTACCCAAGATGATGAATTGGCTAACATGGCCGAAAAGCATCGCGAAGGGTATACTGTTCCCGAGGCTGCCATTTCTTCGGAAAGGTCAACGTCTTCTGAAGAGTCTCTGATCAATGCTTCTGAGGGAGATGTCCCTAGCACTGATGACCCCCTGTTTCAGGGTTTGGGGGATCTCCCCTTACCTGAAACCATTTACACTTCAGAGGATTTTAGGAAGAATCCTTTAGTTTTCACTTCTTCCGAAGAGACCACTCCTGCTAAGGCCAAAGAGCCCGCCCGTACTAGTCTAGCTTCGGACTCGGGTTGGTTGGGGGGGAAAACACCACTTAGGACACACTTTACACAATAACATTACAACTCACTGCATCTTTCTCTTTGTGAAAATATTGATTCTGAATTTCATTTGTCTTGTTGTGCAGGCACGATGTCCCGATCTTACTATGATATTAGGAAACTCCGCCGCAGCATGTCTAATCCACATTATGATACTGAGTATGATCGCCGCGACGATCGCAGTAGGGAGGAGAGAAGGCCCTATGAACCCTATCGCTCTCGAACCTCGCGTTCTTGCTCTCCTGTCCGGACGGACCCAGAGAGATATAAAGGTTACCAAGGTCGTCGGGAAGAGGACAGGCCACAACCAAAAGACTCAACCTCTTCTCAAGAAAAGCGCAGCAGGGAGAGGAGTCCGCCAAAAGATACTGAGTCACAAAGTAAGCGTAAGGTCCATGCTACACGGTCTAGAATGGATAAAGAGGCTATTGAGTCCTCCACGCACAGGGATACTGAGCTGACAATTCCTTCCCCTCCGCCGCTAGACGCTGAAACAGCAGTTAAGCGGGCGTATCTGGAGAAGCAATTTCCTGAACATTACTTAGAGAACTTGACTTTTTTACCTGCCCTTGAGCCTATTTCTTCAAGGTGGGCAGATGAGGCTAAAGCAAAGATAGATGCGGTCGAGAAACAGTATTCTGAAATGTTCAAGTATTCACGCAACCTTTCCAGAATCATCCGTACTTTAATCACGAATGCTGATTCGATGCAAAAATCCGCTGAAGACGATGCAAAGGCCTTAAAGAATCTAGGAAAAGATTTGGAGGATACACAGGCCCAGCTTGCTGTTGCTCAACGGGATGCTACTAGCTTCAAACAACAATTTGAAGATATGCAAAAACGTTACCATGATTTGCTTGAATCCCATACTCAAGAGCGTTCTGAGTTAAAAAAGCAAGCCGAAGATGCTAAGTCAGATGCTGCTAAAACGCGCCTTGCTTACGCTGAACTTGAACGGAAAAATGCCGAGTTAGCAAGGAGGAATGCTGAACTAGAAAAGAAAAATGTTGACTTGGCTTCTAAGCTAATGGAGGCAGAGAACAGGGCTGCCCTAGCGGAGGGTAACGTCGAGTGTGCTATCAAATCCGCTGAAGAAGCCCGCAAACAACTGTCGGAGGTTGAGGGAGAGGTTCAGGGTTTCGGCGAATTAATGATTGAATTCTTTGCGCACATCATCCGCCGCCGAAACATTTCTTGGATTGAAGATTATCCATCTACTCTAGTCCAAGTATGGAGTCAAATCGTTGAGTGGGAGAAAGAGGAGCTTAAGGTTGATTCCATTGACGAGGACAAGCTGATGGAGAAATATTTAAGAGATGATGAGCCAGAACGCCTAGCTGAAGGGCGCCACCTCATTGTTGCTGCTATGGACGAAGAGAGGCGGAGGACTAAGCAAAAGAACATTCCCGAGGCTGGATCCACTTCTACTGCCCCCACAACTTCTGAAGTAGAGGGATATGATCCTGAAAACCCGGGGATCCCTCGAACAACTCTTTTATCCCCTATTCCCGAAACGGCATCGGAGACAGCAGTTACTCCAGCCGAGAAGTCTTCGGAAGGTATCTCTACATTTTCACCTCAATTCGTCAAGGCTATCTCTACCTTTCGCCACGTGATTGAGCAATCGATGAAAAACCCATTATTTTCTCCTGAGTTGATAACTATTGCTTCTCACTCTGTAGGTATTGAGCCATCCAGAAAGACAGATGTGTCCCAGGGAACCGCCTCTGGGGCGGAGCCTACGGAGAAGGCCAAAGGGGGAAAGGACAAGGTTGCTCCCACAGATTTGGGAGAAGGAAGCGAACTGTCTAAGGCTGACACTCCTCGTGATGATGAAATGATAGATGCCTTAAAGGAAGATTGCGGCGATGGGGAATGAGGAAGATCCGGAGGTGGCGATAGTCGGGGAGTCAAAAAGCGCTGATGATGTTACCTTAGTTGCACTGAAAGCTGACCAAGATAAACGCATGCAGCTTAAATCTGAAGACTTAGACCCTGAAAGCCTTAAGCCCCTCGCAGTAGTGGATGCGGGATCAAGGTTAGTTGTTAAGCTTTCGACTAGATCCATTACAGAGGAACTTGCTAAAAAGTCTTCTCTTGATTCCAGCGCTCCGCCTTCCGGGAAGAAGTCGACTGATTCCAGCACCTCAGCTTCAGGGAAGAAAAAGTCAAAGCGCATCCTGACGGAGGCCGAGAAAGAGGCGAGAGATGCAGAGAAGGCTGCTAAGAAGTCCAAGCCCTCTTAAAAGTCCAAATGATGAAGTGTCTTGCGTTATTTTAGCGTTTGATTGACCAATAATTGTTGCTGTAAGGGTGGCCCTTGCACCTTCTTTTTGCCTGTTTTCCTGTACAAATTCATTCATTTGCAAATAAAAAATAATTCATTTTCTGCAATGTCTGTTAGTCATTAGTTTTGCACTTATGTAAGAATGCATGTCTTACTATAGTTGTGAAATGAAGTTATGGTGGGGAAATATGTGTATACATATATGCCCCCAGCCAATCTCAAAAAACTATTCAAGACTTAATCAAGTAGTCTGAATGTCCCCGATTTTTCGACGGGATTGCATTCTCTGTGCCGTCAATGCCTGTCGTTTTTTCTGGCATTTTTTATACTCTCCTGTCTTATACTCAGGTTAGAGTTCTTACTAAGGCGGTCTCTTGTCTGGGTGCACCTTCACGCCTCAGAGGACGTCGTCTTCCCGTCCTTTATACTCTCTCTCAATTCTCGAGAGTTAGAATTAAGAATGTCGTCTTCCCATTCTTTTATGTCTTATCGCACAAACAGTCGTTGTGCTTTTTCTCGTGTATAAACTGTTTTCAACCTTTCAGGTTTTAAATCATCTTATATTCCATAATCGCAACAGAATAGTAGATGAAGGTATATATATAATGCATGAAAGTAAATGACACACGATATTTTTATAGTGGTTCGGCTAAGTCGTAGCCTACATCCACTTTATAGTCCTTTATTCATATCATCAGATTTTCCTAAGGCAAGTCGTGCCTTTTTACAGAGTTCATAAGAAAAATAACAAAGAGTACAACATTTCTAATCCAAATAGCGCGTCAAGTGTTGGGCATTCCATGCCCTAGGTACCTTTTCGCCATCTACGGTCGTTAACTTGAAGGTTCTTGTTTCAAGTTTCCGTTGGATGACAAAGGGTCCTTCCCACTTTGGACCGAGGTGAGGAAGGGATGGAAAGACTCTCTTTAGCACCAAATCTCCTGGTTCAAAAGTCCTAAGGCGAACTTTTTTGTTGTAATAGCGTGCCATCTGAAGTCGATGTCTTGCCGCGCCCAAATCTGCTTCGTCCCTTTTTTCTACGATTTCATCAAGAGACTCGAGTAACAGTGCTCGATTCGTCATTGGGTCGTAATACGTCACCCGGTGAGAGGGAACCTCAAGCTCTACTGTAATTACTGCTTCTGAACCAAAAGAGAGAGAGAAAGGGGTATGACCAGTAGCTGTCTTAAATGTTGTTCGATATGCCCACAAAGCTAAGGGCAATTCGTCAACCCATTTTGCCTTTGCGCGCTCTAACCGCTTCTTGAGGATGGATTTTATAACTTTGTTTATTGCTTCAACTTGCCCGTTCGACTGCGGATAGGCAACCGCAGTGTACCGTTTGTCGATCTTATATTTCTGGCAGAAATTTCTGAATTCAGCACCATCGAACTGGGTTCCGTTATCAGTTATAATGGTCCTTGGGATCCCGAATCGGCATATAATATTTCTAACCACAAAACTTATCACCTTTCTCGCCGTGATTTTGGTTAGGGTCTCAGCTTCCACCCACTTCATGAAATAATACACAGCGACTATTGCATATTTCGCTCCTCCTTTAGCAATTGGTAGAACTCCGATGATATCAATTCCCCACGTGGCAAAAGGCCAAGGACTCACCATCGATTTGAGTTGGGTCGACGGTGCTCTGGGAATTTTGGCGAATCTCTGGCACTTATCGCAGCGTCGTGAATAATCAGCTGCATCTTTATTAATTGTGGGCCAGAAGTATCCATACCGCAATATTTCGCTAAAGTCTGACCTCCTGTATGATCTCCACACTCACCTTCGTGTACTTCTCTTAGTACACGTTTGATGTCGTTGTGCGCTATACATCGTAACAGGGGCATAGAAAATCCTTGTCTATAAAGAGTATCATCTTGAAGGACGTATCTGGTAGCCTTGCGAACTATAGCCCGTCTCTCACTCTTCTTTGATGGGAGTGTCCCATTCTTAAGGAAGTTCTTAATTGGGGTCATCCACGACTCCTTCTCCGGTTCCGCTTCGAAAGCGAACTCAATTTCCATCGACTCAAAGCTTGGCGATTCCAACGTTTCAATTGGAATTGTTTCAGTTTCTTCCGGGTTGTCGGAACTAGCTAGCTTTGCCAGCCTGTCAGCCTTCTGGTTTTCGGCTCTTGGGATACGTGTTATGTTGTACCACTCCAGGTTGCTCAACAGCTTTTCCACTTTCCCGAGGTAGGCGATAAGTCGAGGTCCCCGGGCCACAAACTCCTTTCGCACTTGGCAAACTACGATTTTGGAGTCGCAGAATATGTCCAACGTTTTTATCCCGAGATCTTTAGCAAGCTTCAAACCGGCAATCAGGGCTTCATATTCAGAATCATTGTTAGTTGCCGAAAATTCTAATCGTAGAGCGTAATATAACAACCGTCCTTCAGGAGTGATTAAGACGATTCCAGCTCCGGACCTTCGGTCGTTCTTGGCTCCGTCGGTGTATAGCTTCCATGGATCTAATTTTAACTCATCTTCGGACTTGACCACTTTGTCATCGATTATTTCCTCCTCTGGGATTGTGAACTCTGCTATAAAGTCAGCCAGAGCCTGCCCCCTGATCGACCTCCGCGGCTGAAAATTTAAATCAAACTGACTTAATTCAATATTCCATTTGATCAATCGTCCCGATGCTTCGGGTCTCTGCAATACCAGCCTTAGAGGTTGGTCAGTGTATATGGTTATTGGGTGAGCTTGGAAATAGTGACGAAGTTTTCGGGAGGCGATTAGGAGGCTGTAAGCGAGCTTCTCAATCTTTGGGTAGTTGCGTTCTGCTGCTGCCAATTTCTTGCTTACATAATATACTGGCCTTTGCACTTTGTCTTCTTCTCGAACCAAGGCTGTGCTAACAGCGTGAGCCGAAACTGCTAAGTAAACAAATAACTCTTCGTGATCCACTGGCTTTGACAAAATCGGCGGTTTTTCTAGCAATTCCAATAAATTTTGAAAGGCCTCAACACAGTCCGGAGTCCACTCGAAGTTCTTCTTTCCCCTTTTAATCAAATCAAAAAATGGGACGCATTTGTCCGTGGCTTTGGAGATGAACCTACTCAACGCGGTTACTTTCCCCGCAAGACTTTGGACATCTTTAATCCTCCTCGGTTCTTCAATGTTTCTTATCGCTGCTATTTGGCTGGGATTGATTTCAATCCCTCGAGAGCTCACAATGAAGCCTAGATACTTTCCCGATGCCACTACAAATGAACATTTCAAAGGATTCAACTTCATCCGATACTTTCGCAGGATACCGAACATTTCTGCCAAGTCCTGCGTATGGCTGGAGGACTGTTTCGATTTGACAAGCATATCATCCACATAAACTTCCATAGTCTTCCCTATTTGATTATAAAACATCCTGTTCACCAAGCGCTGATAAGTGGCTCCAGCGTTTTTCAATCCGAACGGCATGACCACGAAACAGTATAACCCCAAATTTGTAATGAAGCTCATGTGTTCTTGATCTGGCACGTGCATAGGAATTTGGTTGTACCCGGAATATGCGTCCATGAAAGAAAGATGTTCGTGTCCCGCTGTCGAATCTACAAGCTGGTCAATCCTGGGAAGTGGGAAACTATCTTTCGGGCAAGCTTTGTTCAAATCAGAAAAATCAATGCAAGTCCGCCACTTTCCATTCGGCTTCTTTACTAAGACGGGATTCGATATCCAGTCGGGATATGTCGAATCTCTAATAAATCCGTTCTGTTTCAGCTTCTCCACTTCTTCTTTCAGAGCGGCCGACCTCTCTGGGCCCAGCATACGTCTCTTTTGCTTTACAGGCGGGTGTTTCGGGTTTACATTTAGTGAATGACTTATGACGGATGGCGATATCCCACACATGTCGGCGTGGGTCCAGGCAAACACGTCCAAGTTTGCCTTCAGGAAGTCAGTTAGCTCTTTGGCCCGACGTGGATCCAACTGGGATCCAATCTTCAAAACTCTTGTTGGATCAGCTTCATCAATGGTAATGTCCACTGTCGCTTCATTAGGAGTTGCATTTCTAGTCTCTGGTTCCTCGTCTTTTCTGGGATCCATGTCTTCAAGCGTTCCTTTGGGCAACTCCTTCGGGGCCGATCCCTCTGATTGCTACGCCGAGCCCTCCTTTGGAGGAGGCGAGGCACCTTTACTCTCGATGTTAAGTCCCTTCATCAACATTTTTAATTCGGCAACATAGCAGGTCCGTCCGAAGACTTGATCTCCTCTCACTACTCCGGTTCCGGCTTCAGTTAGGAACTTAAGCAATAAACACCAAGGGGCGATGCAAGCCCTGAACTCAGCAAGGGCAGGCCTTCCCAAAAATGCATTATAAGGCGAATCTACGTCCAATACTACGAACTGAAGCATTCGTACTCTTCGGCGTTCTCCTTGTCCCAAGGTTACGGTCAATTCTATGTACCCCATTGGAGATGTCGATGCTCCGTTGAAGCCTCGGATCCAACCTTCGCATGGCTTCAAATCTTCAGATTCAAGCTTCATCTGATCGAATGACTTTTTAAATAAAATATTAACAGAGCTTCCATTGTCCACTAACACCTTATGAACCAATGTCGGCCCAATGGTGGTGGTAATGGCCAACGGATCGTCGGTGGGTGACTGGATCCCGGTATTATCTCTGCTACGGAATACAACGTCGTCAAACATTGTCTTCTGTTGGTTTATAGGGGCGATATCTTCCAAATCATCACATTCATCCACATCTACATGCTTAGCTGCATTTATATATTGATCCATTGCTCTAAAACCGTGGATCGCTGGGTGGGGTCCACCCACTATGAAGTTGATAACAATTCCCTTACCTTTCTGCTGCGTTGTAGGCTTGGGAGCAGATTGGATCTGTTTTGGAGCCTGTTCTCCTTGCCCCCTGTCTCTCGGGGCAACCTTATATTCATCCAATTTCCCTTCGCGCAACAGCTTCTCAATCACGTCTCTCAAATGTCGACATTCAATGGTTGAATGCCCATGAGTTCCATGAAACAAACAAAACT